>JAAEAF010008603.1:0-17529 GCA_011037195.1 Triatoma infestans
TCTACGATTTTTCGTTTTTGAGCTATGCCGTTCACACACACACACACACACACACACACACAGAACATTTGCTAAAAACCACTTTTTTGCAAACAGGGGACCTCAAAACGGATATTTCCGGTGAAAACTCGATATCGAAAATTTGACACGATTACAATACTTCCTCTTACTAGGAGTAAGAGAAAGTAAAACTTGTCGCTCTAAAAGTTAACCAACTGAGAGAAGAATTAGAAAAACTTAATCTGCCAACGGCTAACGCTACTATTCCGGCTGAACACCCAAAAATAAAATTTTCCCTAGCAAATATTTCATGCCAGGTGATAGATATTTATATATATAAGAAGATTCGATATTTACACTTCCTGTTGAGGGAATTTGCCCAAAATCTTCATGTCACTTCCGGGGGTGGCAGTACCCTAAACGGAATCAGTTTTCTGTATATTTCGTTTTTAAAATATTTTGTTCACAAAATCACAGACAAGAAATACCTACATGTATACATACATACATATACACACACAGATACACACCATTTGCGAAATAGATTTCTTTCGTACTCAGGTGACCGACCACAAAACATATGTTTGCCGTGAAAACTCAATTTTAAAAATTTGACTCGATTGCAATATTTCCTCTTAGTAAGAGGAAGTAAAATTAGCTAAAAAAATAAAATAAATTTGGTGAAAAAAGTATATTTTCCGGGTCGGTATTAAAGCGGTGTTAGACAAGTTTTGCGTACATACAAGACGGTATTTAGTATTTTCGTAACGCCAAATAGGCAATTACTTTTTTCTTTTTTTTTTTTTTTGTAAGATGAATTGAATATTAATATTTAAGTCAGTCAAACTGTGGAATCTTTTGTTAGTCTTACTAAAACTGTTGTACCGCATTCACTAACTATTTATTCCCAGATTGTGTAGTGGAATCAATTGTCGTGATTCCTGAGGTATGAAGTTAGATGTCTTGAAGAGGGATTTAGATGTAGTGGAATCAATTGTCGTGATTCCTGAGGTATGAAGTTAAATGTCTTGAAGAGGGATTTAATAGGCGGAAGTTAGTTTATAGATTTTAGACTCGAAATACTAAACACTGATTTTACAAAAATAGATTATATTTTTACAATAATTTGAATGAGCGAGATGGTAACTACAATTAATATGAATTGATAAAAATAAATAAATAATTTTAAGAGTTAAATAACAAATAATTTAAATGATTAAAATAAATAACTAATATGCACAACTATGAAATAATTATAAGTTTAACCTTGTATAGGAACGCGCTCTGAACTCAAGTATAACTGCTGATGTAATGATAATACTGATATACTGATGTTACTTGTGTACTAATAATGCTCGATGAATGATGAATGATCCCCTCCTCCAGTGGGGCGAAGTTTATATTAGTATTACTCACACACTGCCAGGTGTGTAAGTAATTCTCACACTAAGACATCTCTCATAGCGTGTGACCTTGGTTAGGTCGGTGACCAGTGATTTAGGTCAGTGGTCAGATTTGGTCGCCCATCGGTGATTTTCAAAGATTGGTAGCCTTGAATCGGCCAGGTGGCTTCTGTTCAATAAAAAGGGTTTTTATCGGTGCTTGTCTTTGATACACTTGTATTGAAAAAGGCAGCGGCCGGCTGAGGCCACTAGTTATAAATTATTCTTTCTTTTGGTTATATTTTGTGAAGGTAGCGGCTGGCTGGAACCGCTTGACATTGCTTTGACATTGCTATGTCATTACAATTGTATTCATAATTTCACTATTTGCCAAATATTATATTTAATAGGGTCCTTCATCTAGAAATTACTGATTTATTGATATTATTTTTAATTAATAGTCGTTTTACATTATCATGTACATGTTGTGAATCATTACACTAAATATGATACAAGTTTTAAATAGTATAAGATTAGTGATCGGAAATATTGATCGGCGGTTCATTTATTGACCAGCGTGAATCTTTCATATGATCCATCTAATGTTCCTCCAGAAGTTTAGACATTTGTTTTGTTAACTGTATTTTAATATTAGTTATGAAAAAATTTGTGAGGGTCGGACAAGACATTCAATTATGCCAACATTTTGACAGAGTTTCCTATATCAAGGCTTTAATATATATCTATAGCCGTGAAGATGTGCAGAAATAATTTTTAAACATACACATTTGTTACATCACAGAAACATTAAAAAGAAAATTGAAGTTACTAGTTACTGTTGACTCAAATCATCATCGAGACCAATAATTTCTATACCAATTCTAATCAATAATGGGATTTATACAAAGTCTATAGATTTTCGAACTCTAATATATAACGCTTCTAATTTTTATAATTTATTTATTTAATTGAACTTATAGTAAAACTTAGTTCAATACCTTTTTTTATGTTGTGGCGAGAAACTAAATTTTGGAATTAGCTCTTGCGTAGATTTTTATCTTTATAGATAGCACTCATTAAATACTTTATGGACAACATAATGAATATCTAAAAACGCTAGGTCTAAGAAAAGTTTTTTAACTGAATATTATGAATTCCTTGTAAAAATTTTTGTGGGTGTTTAACATCAATTTTATTTTGTTCCATTAGTACTAACGGTTTCGGCGGATGTTGGTGTAGTGGTTATGAACATGGACTTGTAAGTGGGAGGACCCCAGTTCGAGTCCAGCGTATAGCTGCTTAATTTTATATTTGTTTAAAAAATATTAATGGTAAAGTATATGCTTCCGCCCCCGTCCACGACACCTAATTTGGTAATTGGACGTTAAGCCCACCTGAATAAATAGGCATTACTTTACTTTACTTTACTTTACTCTAGTATTAACGGTCATATTCAAAATGGCTGACTTACATGGTATCTTGCATTTTAACCAAATTCTCTTTTGGCATTTTTTTTTGTAATATTCACTTTTTCCGTCAAGATACTATTAAAATTGATATAAGTAACCGTTTTCTAAATATTTTGAATTTGAAGAATATCGGTTAGCCAGAAGCACCATTTTATTAGTATTTTCTTTTTTTATGTTAATTTGCAGTTCAATCAGAATAAACAGATTTTCTTGAAACTTAGATCATTTACGGATCAAGCATAGAATTTTCGTCTCTATTTGAACAATTTTCAGCGGAAATTAGTTGTAGAAGTTTAGTTGAGCTGTTCCTCTAAAGCATCGTCCAGATAGGGCACATAATTTCACAATATATAACTGAGAAAATTAAATGTAACATTTCCACATTTTAAGAATAATTTATCAAATGGAACATATTTTGGATATTTCTTGTTTAGTATACTGACATGTTTGACATATTATCTTGATTAGGTAATTCAAATACGTTCGTATAGTACCAAATACGTTTTAGCCTGCTACAATTTGTTATATTGACCGGTTCACAATGTTCGCCCATCATAACGTTGTCTTCATTAACAATACAGGATTATACTGACTAAATTTAAACTGTCAGGATAGTAGACTTTGCAATATAATATGTTATTGGACAACATCACTTTTGTTACATACATTGATGGGCCAACGTCCAAAATTGTTCGATGATTCAAAAATGAAGCAGGATTTCATAGATGTAGTTTGTTATATTGTTTCCAGCATATCGGACCCAAAATAATCTATAATGGTGACCAGGATTGATACTGTTTGATGTCATGTTCATGATAATAGACATATTCTACTTCGCTTTTAAATACAAAATTAGATTTTCCGAATACTAGAGAGGAGAAAATAGAGAGATTGATTGGCCGAGCATAAAGAGGTGTTGTTGGTGGCTAGATCGATAGCGTTGGTAAGTCTAACTGGTTGTAGAGAACTCTCTAGCCTCTAACAGGGCTTCTTGCCAGAGTACTGTGCTTAACTGTGAAGACACTTGATTACTTCTTAGAAACTGTTGCTTGTTGTAACTGTTTGAGAGTTAATATTGTAAAATCCTCGAAAATTATTAGTAAACTCTTGAATACCGCTTGCAGATTGCTCTTCAAATATTAATTCGAGACTGACTATTGGTGAGTGATTCTAGTCTTCTTCAAATGTTGATTTCTAATTATATTAGCTCTGAATTTGGCGAGCTTAAAAGCGATTTTCAGCTCGTAGGGAGAAGCTCAATGCTGGAAAGTTCTAGCGATTCGTCCATGTTCTGTACATTTGGGAGTGACAAGGGAGTAGTGCGTGTTGAGTGTGCCACAAGAGAACTGCTGCGCTGAAGCGGCTGATAAACATGAAACTTCTAACGCTTTCTGTGGTGAATTCTTCGACAAAGGAATGTTTATTCCATTACAAATCAAATCCACTTAATATACTAATCAAATCAATACTGAAAATGTCTGTATCTGAAAATTCATAAAATAATTTAAATTTAAACAGAATATATATATTACCGGAAAGATAGCTCTAATATTTTAGAAGTTAAGTAGTATCATTACGAATGCTTGATAAATTACAAAAACGAGTTTGTATGAGTGTGTTTCGTTATTTGTGTGTATGTGTGAATACTGCAATTAAATGTAATAAATTACATAAAATAACTAGATAGATCTGCGATTGTTTACATGAAAGGATTTTATTATTTATATATTTATCTATGGACATAAAATAAATATGGGATTAAATAACTAAACAAAAGAAGAGTTTGTAACATTCATAAGAGGTTTATGATTCATGCATAAAGTTTATTTTTTTTTTTTGTCGGTTCATTTCTAGAAAGGCGGCAATAAAAAGGTGAAACATTTTTAATTTATAGCGGCACGCAATAGTCGGGTCTTCTGGCGTGTGAATCTTAATATTTTCCTTTAAAAACAAGAATACCTAGAGAATGGGAAAGTTTGTAGCTGGTTGCTCTACTATTTACAATTATAATTTGAATCTCTGTGTAATTAAGGATCTCGGGTAAATAGAAGAGTACCTGGGCTAGACACGCAAAAGGTCTTTTACTCTCACACTGTCTCGCCGGTTTCTCTATCTTTCACCTGGCTCGTTCGTTCTCTTACTACCTGTTTAAGGTTGAACCCTCTTCAAGAAGAATGCAATCACAACATGCAATATTTACTAAACGAGTATACCCTCGTGGTCTGGGGGCTTAAACATAAAATAGCCTTGAATAGATGGAATACGCTTATATATTAAAGCATCTCCCTTTCTCCTCCCGCCGAGTTATGGTAACCGATCCAACAGGACCTATCGCTTGTATAATACTATCTCTATCTCATCCCCCATCATCTATCTACAGTTCCTCACACCATCTCGCACTATCTGTTTCCCTACCTCACTCGGTCGACCTATTTCTGCATGGTTTCGCTGCAGCATCGTCTACCTAGTATTTTCTAAACTAAACCAACCAACCACGATCAAGCTCTATTGCTGATCTATTAATATGTAAAACTCTCACCCACCGATCTCCCTTTGTTGACCTAAAAAAAAGTAGATTAGCCATATGTACCGAGGTAGAGAGTATGCTGTTCAAACTGAATTTTAAAAATCCTTAGCTATTTTATTTGTCCTATCACATAAAAATTGTAATCCTTAAGTAAGGGACTGATTAATCAGTATAATATTAATCAGTAATATATTAATCAATATTAAATACCTATTTGATTGTGTTCAATTATATTCCAACCTATTTATATTGAAATATTGTGATATCAAATGTTAAAAATTATTGTTTATAAAAATAATTATAGTATCATAAGAGATTTCAAATTAATATGAAAGGCTCCGTCTGGGATACAAAAATTTGATCCCCGTCACGGATTCCACAATTGCATTCACTGTGTAACCTAGTGATCTTGGCGAATAATGACCCTGAATTCAATCACAATTTAGTTAGCCATATTGAGTGAGGAATTCGGGGGGAGGGGGAAATTAACATGGAGATAGGCGCGGTAGCCATATTGAGTGAGGAATTCGGGGGGAGGGGGAAATTAACATGGAGATAGGCGCGGAAAAGACTAATGTTGACAAGCTTGGGATTAGGAGAAGCCACAGGGAATCATGCTGGTCGCAAAGGTAGACGAAAAGAAACTAGAACTTGTTTCAAGTTTCCGATATCTGGTTCCCACCCAACCACACATGGAAGAGGGTTTCATTGATATAGTGATAAGGAACAAGTATAGTACTGCGAATAAAGTGTTTTACTTCCTTAAAAAGGGTTTCCTCAACAGAAGTGAACTGTCGAAGAGGACAAAAATTCTAAGTCTAAAGATCGACATTTTTATCCATACTTATCTAATCATCGGAGTCTTGGAATTGAATAAAAAAAAAAACACAAGGATCAGTTGCAGACAACTGTGATGAGGTTCTTGAGGAAGAAAGAAGGGAAAAAATCAAAATAGACAGAATGCAACAATAAGAGCGATTAAGAATAAAAGGATAGAGGAAAATGGACTAGAATGACATGGGACACATGCCCATCTAGATGGCAAGATTCACCTATGAAACTCATGTAAAGGAACGGAGAGGTCATGGAGGAAAGTTGTGAAAAAAAAAATGGGATGATAGCGTGAAGGAGGCATGTGGGAAGTGAAGCATCCAAGGGGGAGTAGTAGGACGCGTGGCTAAATTGTGTAGACCACTTTACACTGGTAGAGATGTTATAAGATAAAGAAGTAGAAGAAGAAAAAGAAGATAATGATATATTTTTGACTATATATATTTGCATTTTACTGCCCATTCTGACGATAGCAAGTATTGCAACCGTATCATGAAGATGATGGCAAAATCTGCTAAGAGGAAGTGCCACCATGTTATTTTTTTTCCGAAAACGGCTCCAACAATTTTCTTTGAAAGTTACACACTAACCAAACAGACAGATATAGGACTATTACTTTCAATTAAAACACTTCTTTTTTTTTTTGTTGGAAACATTAATTTTAAAGGGAGAATCCATGTGAACTGTCATAATAGTTACAATAGCTATTTCTATCATATTAAGGAATATTAAATGCTTTTTTTTTTTTTTTTTTTTTTTTAATTTATTTACCCAATGATTCTTATGCAATATGGAATATCTGTGAGCTTAGGATGACCAAATAAAGTGTCTTTTCTATAGATTGTGAGGCTTCTTAGTGATCATATCTAGGAGGTTCTGTCTGATGTGCTAAGAACTTCAGATTTAATATATCGTTGTTCAGTATTCATATTAAAGGAAACTAAACATTTAGAACAGTGATCAGCAACTTTTTTTTTTTTTTGCTCTGCGACCATTTTGACAAATCGAACAAAAAGCATTGCATTTGTAGGTTCACTTCCTTAAAAAAAAAAAAAAACTTGAATAGAAAACGATGTAATTGTACAATTAAAACTGGTAGGTGTTGCAATTTTGGTGGGCGAGAAAAAAACATTTAAAGCAGTTATAAAAATTATAAAAAAAACATTAAATAGTATGAATTTTATTCTATATACAAACAAAATTTTTCACAAAAAGTTGACTTTTGAATTTTTTTTCTATTTCATATATTTTATCTGATTTTTTTTTTTAAATGTTCAAAATTATTAATAAAATGATGATCTACTTTTAGCTCATTCCCTAGACTCTGCGCATGTGTATTTAGAAGTCTCTTTTTTATCAAGTTAGGTATACAAAACAAGAGACTGCGCATATGAATTTGACTAGTATTGTTTCGTAATTTATATTAAAATCAAAATTTACACTATAGCTTTAATAATTACAATAATTGCTTCTGCGGACATAGGCTTCTTTTGGCGTGTGTGGCTTGAATGGAAAAGCCATCCAGTGATGACACTTCTGGCATTGGGCGTCGTTCCTTTACCAATTGCCAAACTCATTCCTAGGTCTTTTTGTTTGTGGCAGTTGTAGTGATAGTTTTGAAAAATAGTTTAGAATATTTTAAAGTTTGATAAATAGAATTTTGGTAATATTTTAAATGTATTTCAGTGCAGTGAAAAGAATCAGGTAAGTGCAGTGAAAAATCAGGTAAGTGGTAAGGTCATTGCTATTAAATTTGACAAAGGCCAAATTAATACAATGCCACTTGGCCAACTATTTTGTAAGAGATAAACCCCCGTTAGAGAGGACATTCCTTCAAGCACAGTTTTGTTTGTAGACACCGTAGCAGAACATTTGTTTTTCGCTCTCTTAGCATCAGTGCATATTAATAAGTTAATAATTTATTTGCAAATAACTTGTAGTTATTATTTTAATAGAATATATTTATTGTTAGCAATGGTGACTACTTTCTTATACTTCACTCTCTTAAACATATATACTTACAAGCCCCTTTTACTAAACCGCTCGTGCTACACACTACCACTACTCTACAACACATCACATATCGAAGACAATTCACAGTGAATGTGAAAACCTGAGATGACATAATTGTTGCGTTGGGACGGTGTTTCATGGAACTTCTTGTATTCGTCTGTCTTATTGTTTCTGTCACGAATTCACGTTAAAATCAAAGTGTAATATACTATGTTTGAAACATGATAAGGTAAGTCAATGATGCGTCGTAGCAGTCTAAAAATCTGGAATGTATGTATTCTGTACAGGTTGAAAGATTTGAACAGATTCCCATAGTTCACAATCATGTTGGCCGACTTATTGTTTTGTACAATAATATCATGTTGTAGAGGTTGTCGTTATGTTTTCCAGTCCAGTAGGTCGTGGTAATTGTCGATATCTGTGGTTTCGGTGTCCGCATTTATTTAATTCTAGTATGTGGGCATTCCGTGTCAGTCGGCGATCTAAGTAGGGTCCAAGATAGCATATAGCAGAGTTTTCTGTGGAAGCGGTGTTCCAGACTGTTGGACATGTCTGTTTCCGTAAAGTGAATATAATCAATTGTGTTGAGTTTAAAATTTAACTTTAGGTGGTTCACTTTAAATATCATTTTGTGACCCGTGCCGATCACCGGTTTTTATAATGTCTCTCAAAAGTTGAAAAAAAATGTATCTGTTGGAATTGTAATAAAGAAGGACCAAGAGAAAGAAAATCGTGTTTTTCATACCAAAATTTTAGAAAAAGCTAATTTCTAAGTAAGTGGGAAAACTTCCGTTTTATCCATTAAATCCTTGTTTAGTTAGAAATGTTGATATACTTGCCCTAGTATCGTATATCTTGTTAATACATATCCACTACAACTAGGAAGGAAGCTGGTCAAGATTTATGATAAAAACTTTGCACAACATTTGAACCATAAAAAAAAAAACTAAAAAAAAAAAAAAAGAAAGAAGAGGCATGCACACAATCTAATACCCTACTTTTAACGGCGTTCCCACTAAAGCTGGTTATACATTTTAGTTTTATATCTATATATTTCTATATAGAATGCCAGAGGGATGGTTTTGCAAATGTTGGGCAATGCCCAAAGATCCATAGGAAAGTTCTTTATCGTAACGACCCTAAACACCTCTCTATCTTTGATATATATACATTTCCATGCCCCATTACACAATACTTACTACGGTTCCATAACATTATTCCTGTCACCTTCTCACCTTCACTGTACAGAAATACTTCTCCTTTCTCCTCAGCAAATTGTATTCCTATATTTATTATACGAATAATACTTTTATTTGTACTTTTTCTTTGTGTCTCTTCCTACCATGATGGAAATATAGCATTCTTGTCAGAATTCCTAAATTAGTTTTTTTTTTTAATAGAAATACATATTTTTGTGATCTCTAAGCACGAAAAGTTGTGGTTTTTAAAACCCGTGTGTATATTATACAGTACATATATATAACATTTTCTTTTTACATATATCTTGTTGTTTAAACTAAATATTTTAATAAATTTTATGAATAAATCATTGTGGTTTTCTTGTTTTTTTTGTTTTGTTTTTTTTTTTGTAATTATGAAAAATATGTTATATTGTTGATTTGCATAAAAAGAGCAACAATATTTTTGAACAATAAACTAGTTGGTGGTATATAATTGTGTATATAATCCAATTTGACTACTACTATATCTATAATACATCTAGTATAAATGACTGACCGTTCATCTGAAAATAATTTCAATGTTCGTGCAGCACGTTTCCACCATTTTCTGTATGTAGCGCAGCCAAACACAGCCCGCACTCCGCCACATCCACACTGTATTATGGTTCGGCCCCCTCCCTCCCTCCCCCTCCCAACACAATATAATAATTTCCAAAGCAAAACCTCCACCTACAATTAGCACATTCGTGGAAACAATCATCCTAGCATATTTATAGGCTTGGATGAATTCAACAGGAAAATATACAATTTAAATAAATATACTTTTGTTTTATTCTCCTATTTTCTATTATTTAATTATAATAAAAATAATATAAAAATACAATTTTACAAAAAAGGGTTATTTTATAATTTTTATCTTTTATCTTTCATATAAAATCTAAAAGTATGTACACATTTTTTAAATTTATGAATTTTATAAAATTTACGTAACATTTGCATTAAATTGTTTGTAATTTTGCATAAACTTTTTGTCAACTTGAAAGGATCTTAATATTTAATTTATAATAAAAATTCATGTAAACAAAATGGAATTAGCCATGAGAATAAAGAAGATGTACAAGACGCAATTTTCTTATTCGTGGGAATTTACTGGAGCTGGATCCCAGGAGAGGATAGCAGAATCATCTACGTAGGTGGAGAGAATAGATTTGAAGTCTGTTGGGAATCTGCAATGTGGTGTAGAGCAGTGGCCTAAATTGCTTCTCTGCGGAACTCGTTTCTGCATGACAGAAAGAAGATAGAGGGGGGAGATCTTAACATTCCCTGAAAGTAACGGTCGGAAACATAATATGACGTTGTGTATGATGGTAAAATGTAAAAGGAAAGAAGCTGTTTAGCATCCAGATCTGCCCAGTGCGAAATCCGATCAAAGGCTTCCTTCACATCGAAAGACAACCGAGCAATATTCCTTCTATTCAATGGATGAAGCAGTGGTGTTTCCATAACGCTACAGCATTGATGAATTGTGTAATGTTGCCTTCTGAAGCGAAATAATGGTCCGATATTACTTTGCAGATTTTAATATGAGGAAGTATCTTTTTTTTTTAAGGGGTTTTGTTAAAAGTTTTACCTAGAATTGGTAACAGACTGATGGGCCGGTAAGAGGTAGCGAAGATAACTAGGGGGTTTCCTTGATTTGGGAATCATGCGGATTGGGAAATATGTGATTCGAAGGACAGAGTTGTAAATTACACCTAGGAATATTACAGCTTTCTTAGGAAGAGAGCGAAGGATATTGAAGTTGATTATCCTGGAGCTTTCTTCTTGGAAAGGGTTTTGATTATAAATTATATTTCATAGAGAGAATGGTTTAGTAGGAGATACATTATTAAATTTCAAATTGTTGGTGTTTCTTCAAAGTTATCATAACCGTTTTTGGATTGCAGTGTCATGGGTACGCCATATTCTTCCACCAGCCCATATTTATGTCACAGCAACAGAATAAAAATTTTTAATTTAAAGATAACTTTCTATTTGTATAATAATTGTATTATAGTTGCAATAAGAGCGTGTCGAACCAGTGTTTCACATCAAAATTGTTTTTCTGTTCTCAAAGAACCTTGACATCTTTATTTCCGGTAATATTCAAATTTATGAATCTGACAAGATCACAGCATCATTACGACAATAACTCTTACTGCAAGAAAAAAAACCAGAGAAACTCTGAGTATATTGGTTTATGTAGGAGAATTCAAGATTTAATATAAATGTTAGAATGAAGAGAGAAGGCAATGTTATCCTGGGGTCCAATTTATCAGAATAGAATAGTTCTTCTTTCGATTGGACGTGTGTATGGTAGGTAAACGGGGAAACAGTGGAAATGTCATTGCCTTGTTTGGGAATTTATGGGTCCGGTTAGGCGGATATCTCGGCCCCTATATAGAAAGCCCTCTAGCCATTTGCCCATACTCACCCAGTTCTTCCACTAAAGCCTTTTCACTAATGTTATCTTACTGACGAGCACAGTATAACTTCCACACTGTCTCTTACTCTCTCTCTCTGCGATATGAGTCGACACTAGGATACACAGAAATACACACATATAACTAATACATCCAGCCAAACTATTAATTTTCAACATAGCCTCCCATCCCCTAGTAACGACGGACTCTCTGTACCAGAATGTTGTGTCACTTATACCCAGAGTATCGTTGTCTCTCTCTCTCTCTCTCTCTCTCTCTCATACAGACACACACCTTGCTCATGCCAGGCAAGTTTGAGCCGTTGGAGACATCATCCCAGCTCCGGACATAAATTACACTTCAAGTGAACACCTGCGTTCCATTCTCCTTCTATAACCCCACGGCCCCCTCCCCCATCGCGTATTCCTCTTCTATACAACAACCTGTCTTATACTCTGACTGAACGTTACTTTTGCGCCACTTTTCGTAACATTTTTCTCATTTTGCTTTTTATATATTATATAAATGTCATAATATGGCTATTTCCACTTACATTCTATATAAAAATATTATAATAAATGAGATATGCCAATAATTGTTTCATTTTCTATTAAACATATTGCTGACTCTTTTATTTAAAATGTTAATCTAAAAATATTAATTTTTGGGCAGTTTCGGGGAGGAAAGCCTCTCACATATTCTATTAAAATGCTGTTTCCAAATACTATGAGATTCTACTAATTACGTACATAATCCTATTAACAATTGAATATGCTTAAAAAATACCAAGTTTTATCAAATCAGTTAAGTGAAAGTGAGTTTCCAAAGCGATTTTTCTTTCTTTTTTGGATACGGCTCAAAAATTTTCCTCAAATTTGGTATAAGTGCGATTTTTATAACATCTTTCCGGAAGTTGATTTTATGGTTTTCTGTCTGGGAACCGAATTGTTAGTCTTCCCTCTGAAATGCCACCACGAGTATGTACGCTTCTACCATCTAATAACGAGTAAAAGGTAATTAAACATTTAATTTCATATTTAAGTACATTTAATTTCATCTATTGGTTAAATTAACATAAAATGTCTCCTATAGACTCTACACCCTTTTAAGTTCCCATTTTTCAAGCTGCTAAGTCACATTTAAGTTGAATCCTAAAATATTCAATCATCCAACTATTTATCACATAATATGTCACAGGTGGCGTAGCAGTAGCTCCTTCCTCAACATAGCACCTTAGTAAAGTCATATAGAATGTCTACTCACCCCTAGCAAATCCAAAGACGGGGAATTGAGGGGTAAGCTTGACCAAAATAGAAGAGGCGTAGTTTACTGCTGAGAGATATACACCTTACACTTCTCCTTCAAGAAGGCAACACTCTATCAGTTTACTCTGTTTCGACACTCCCTTCTGTTAGTCTTACTGTTTCTCTTGTTTAACTACGTGTCCTTACAATGTCTTTGCTCTAATGAAGATACCAGTGATTAATGTTCAATATGTCTTTTAACTCACATATATGCCACAAAAAATCGATAACAAAAGCTTCAAAAGGTTAGCACGCTAGCACGCATAGATGCATTCAACTTTTGGGACTTTATGATGAAGTAAATTTTGATCAATTGACTTTCCAACTTCTCCCTTGATATGGCCGACATAAAAATAAATAAATAAATAAATAAATAGAAATATATGAAATTAAAAAAAAAACAGATTTATTCCAAATTCTAATATAAATATGTAATATTTCAACGGTACATCTGAGGCTTTCTCGCGATATACAGGGTGGAAAAACACTGTCCACAGACTAGAATGTAAACACATTCCAAGGGTACTAACCAATAATTATCCCAGGGCTGCACTATGTTTATATTAGTGCAACTAAAGTTTGAGTATTTAAAGAATATGTGTCACTTTTATAGTCTAATGTTCCCACCAGGTTCATATTAGCTACCAATTAAGGATCGGGATCATATTGAGGCGAACGATATTATTGCATAATTAAATCTATTGTAGGGTTAACAAATAATTATTTCCCCTTAGTAAATATTAATAAATTCCTTTTAATGTTATCATCTTATCAAACAAATCGCTTAAGGTTAAGTTTATTTTATTGCTTATTCATAGAATATTATTGGCTCCTCTAAATGCTGTTCAAAGTTCACTAAGTAAACATAAAGCAAACTTTAGGTAAACAAAAATAAATGATAAACTAAAGTTTTAAGGGGAAAGTGACAAGTTATCTGGGTGGGCAAAATATAGTAAGCTCAATTCAATTTAGTTAAACTTCAGATAAATTTGAGCATATTAATGTAATTTTAGAATAGTTATATCAAAATAATGTTTAGTATTTGGCAAATATATTTTATACTATAATTGGGGCTTGATTAATTCAGAGTTAGGATGTGAATTGGTCACGTGTTTTTCTTCCAACACTGCAAGAATAATGAAGCTCTTTCACCTAAGACTTCCGCCATACAGAGCTCTTTCTTTGTCAATTTTCATCCTTCTATCTATCCAAATTGCTTGTAACATACCCAGATTTAAAAAGCCCTACATTTAACAGTACAATAGAGAACGACCTCGGCTCTTCTATCCCTCTAACGCATTCACCCTAGGAACAGTAAATAATAAATAAGCTTCCCGTTAAAAAAAGTTCCATGTCTTTACCTAATAACCACAAATATCCTCTGCCAGCTTCCCAAAATGCTATAGTTCACATCACTAACATCTTTAATTCAGTTCTCCGTACCACTTACATTCCAAATCAGTGGAAATCTTCCATAACCAAAATTATCCTAAAATCCAGAAAATCATCCCACTTACTATATCCATATCTTCACACTTCCTACCGTCCCATTTGTGTGTTATTTATATTTGGAAAAATTCCAGAAATACTTGTTGTTGAACTCTCATTGAATCTGCCAACATAATTTCTGAGCACCAATTTGGATTCAGGTGACACCATTCAATTCAACTATGACAACTCGCTTCCTCCTTGAGCGGAAGGAGACTTGTTCGGCTGCTTTCCTCAACATATGGCAAGCCTTTCGAGTCGGGAATAGGGTCTGGAATATGATCGAGTATGCCGGGCCTGCTCAAGAAGCACAAGGGCGTCCTCCCTTTTACTTGTTACATTATCATGAAAACATATCTGTCCGACCGTCACTATCAAATGACCGGTAAGTTCTTCATTATTTATATTCCAGCCTGACAAAGCAATTGTTCCTGACAAAGCAAGGCAGTATCTTAGAACTAACACTACACACAGTAGAGGGTTTGATGTAATGCTATGAGTACGGACCTGAGATTCCCAGATCGTTATACCTGGGTGATCCCCAGTTCGAGTCCCGCGTATAACTGCTAAAATTTATATTAGTTTAACAAAAAGTTGTTGGTAAAGCATGTGCTTCCACCCCCAGACGGCACTGCCATCCTTTCAGTTCATACTAGCCTAGTGATATCCCATAGACCTCTACAAAACCATCTTTTATTCCTTGAATTATGGTCCAAAATAAATGAGAACAAATGTCAACATGTCACAATCATCTTTTGGACTTATCTCTCCTCCCAGATACTATAACAGTATCCCATTACCTGTTGTCCATTATCTTGGGCTTAACATTGACAAAAGCACTTACATGGAATCCATACACACGACTAAAAAAAAAAAAGAACTTAACAAATGATTCAGACTACTCAAAAGTCTTTCTGGCAGCAAATCGAAACTCACACAACCAAACAAAAGACTCTTGTTTTGACAAGACAACTAACCGTTCTAATCTACAACCTATCCAATCTCTGCAATCCAAAATCCTTTGAACCATTGTCAACGCTCCCTACAGTGTATCCAACAAAACAATCTATACTGACTTAGACATGCTCTTCCTAGAAGAAGCTATCAAAACCCGTTATACTAAATTCCATACATCCTTATACTCTCGTCATAATTATCATCTTTTCTAGTTCATCATTTATCGTTTGTGACAATCCTTCCCGACGCCTCCACAATATTTGCTTGCACAAGAGAATTTTGTTTTCAAGTTACAGTACCTCTGTAACTGGGGACTTTATTTCAAATTGCTTCCTTAATGATGGTGTGATGTGATAGCAAGAAGAAAGAAGATATAATTTTTAAATAATTTATAAATTTAAAAATTATAACTAGTGGTTCCAGCCAGCCGCTATCTTCAGGTCAAGAACCGCGACTAAAACCTTTCAAACAGGGGTCAATACACAGTCAAAGAACCGCCGGCTAAACCCCTTCAAACAGGGGTCAATACACAGACAAAGAACCGCCGCTAAACCCTTTCAAACAGGGGTCATTATACAGTCAAAAGAACCGCCGCAACACCTGGCCTGTATTCCCTTCATACAAGGGTCAATGTACACTCAAGAAGCCACCTGGCTACCATCTGTCGCCATCCTGGCCACCGACCTCCCTAGGGTCATCATACTACAAAAGATGTCAAGAACGTACTTACATATCAGCCAATGTGTGAGTGATACAAATATAAACGTCGCACCACTGGAGGAAGGGATTAGTAACAAATCAGTATTCTACAGTCAACATCAGTTACGAGTTACAAATCAGTCATCGATCAATACACATCAGTTATCAAGCAGTTAAGTTTCACACATCGCGAGCGCGTCCCTATTCAAGGTTTTAAACACTATTTCTTTAATATTTATTAATCATTTCATAATTCTTATATTCATTTACAGTTGTGCATCTTAGTTTATAAACACTTTAAATTATTTGTTAAAATATAGTTTATTTTCATAATTCATTAGTACGTATTTCGAATAACAACTCACTAAAACTCTCTAACTAACAATCGCCTTCTCATCACTTCAAGTCCCGATACCAAGACATCTGATTCCAATACAATGGCAAGCGATTTTACAACTATATCAGATTCTTACAAACTAGTATAATTCAAGTCAAGGATAAAAAACATTTAAGGAAAGTAAATTAACATAAATATCATCAAATTAGTCTATAAGTAGGTAAATTATAGGAACATTATCAAAATGTAGATTACTATAAACGCAGTTCTGTAAACATAAAAGTATAAAATTTAATTTAAAAAAAATTAGTTAATTAACTGTATAAAATTATTAAAATACTAAATCTACAAAAAAAAAGAAAAAAATTATTTAGTTGAAGATAAAGTTAAGAAATTAAATATGTTGCTATAAATTAGCTTCTGATGTATAAATATTTTATATTGCCCTTGAACTGTTAAATATTTTAAAAGCACACCACTGTCGGTTTTCTGGATGACAGTTCTCATAACAAATTCAAATGTATGTGTTGATAAATTTTAGGAAACGTTGGCGGTAGGTGGGGACCATTAGCTGACTTGCAAGAGACTATCCAATTATCTCGTGTCAAAATCACTGCGCGAATTAACTGGACACTCTCTGTCCTTCAAACAATGAACATTTAAATATTTTTTAATGAAATTATCATAAAATATTATACCGTGAATATAAAATATAAATACCACAGAAATTAGAAGAGAATGTATCATAAAAGCATAAAAGAGTGAACGATTAAACAATATTTACTTAGGAATACTTCTAATGTATTGTTTTGTTTTTAGGTATTCACGCATAAATTTATTTATGGCACTTATGCAGATGTAAATAAATAAATAAATTTA
>JAAEAF010008604.1:0-20916 GCA_011037195.1 Triatoma infestans
TTAGAGAAGCCCCCCCCCCCCATTATTCTGTTCTTTAACAATGACAACTTGTTTGCGAGAAGAATGAACTCATTTGATTGATTATAATTATATTGGAAAAGGAGAGAATTGGATTTGAAAGATAAATAAACTGAATATAATGCTGAACACTGTATAATGAGTATAAAGTAACACAAGCTGCCAGGACTTTAGACGAATATAGAAATTAGTAGCGAGAAATTTAGAGTGAGTGAAGAGAAGGGTAGTAGTTGGTTGCTGACGCGTTGTAACTGATGTATAAACTGTCCCCTGTAGAGCTAACGCGGCTGTATTTGAACAGAATCTCTCTCTCTAGTCTGGCCTAAGTAGCGAGTGAGACTCTCAATTTTTGTGTATGTCTCTCTCTCTGCTTTAGATCCCTCTCTTCGGATCCTATTACAAGGGATGATTTTAAGAAATATGAGGAAAAGTTAATGAATTAACTAATAATAACTTAATGAATATAACTAATTTAATAACTAGATACATATTTATTACATAGAAACGAGCTAAACTAAATATAATACCAGAATAGACAAAAATATAAGGACAGAGTGACAGTTTAAGTACACTTCTTAAAAATAACCAATAAATAATTGGTGACTTCTTGACTGTATATATAAGACTGACTCTATGTGAATAACTGTGTTAAGACTCCCGTGGAAAGACAGCTTGAATGTAACTTTTGCTATCTTATTTACACTAGCTCCGCCGCATTCCAGTGGGTTTCTTTATAATAGAGTTAGCCTCTTCTTTTATCTTCGCTACCTATTCTTTTGTCCCCTTTTACCAATCAAACATGCAATTTTCTTCTAAACTAATATTCCAGAATATATTTAAAATTTCTAATTCTTCTGCTACTTGCTTCCACCATACTAACAAGTACCCTTCTCCATCTTTACTTATCTGTTCCCTTAGCAGCCTTTCGTAAGGCGACCTTTCGTAAGGCAGCTCCCATCATCACACACTCCAAATAAGAATCCCTTAAAAAAAAAGAAAAAGTCACTAACAGTTTTTTTATGCGATTGGTTCCGCAGAGCTAGAAAGCATCAGAGATATTTTCCGTGATAGCCTGCTTCCTTTTTGTGGTTATCGACCGGTTTCGGGCATTCACCTATCATCAGGATGCTTTTTGTCAAACAATGTGATTATATAGATTTGCCGAGAGCAAATTTAATTTACTCTATGTAATCACATTGTTTGACAAAAAGCATCCTGATGATAGGCGAACGCCCGAAACCGGTCGATGACCACAAAAAAGAAGCACGCTATCCACGGAAAATATCTCTGATATTTTTATGCGATAATGGAACCAACAGACGCAAAAAAATGTATATTTTACCCCCAATGGTGTTGAAAAGAATCAGGCTAAAACTAGAAAAACTCAAATGCGCTATAGTTCAATTCGAACATAGCTATTGTTTATTTTTAAGAAAAGTACTATTATTTGTGCAAAAAAATTAATATTTTTTAAGAATTTTAACAAGCATAAAAAAAAAAAAATTAGATTTAATCTTTTTGCCTTATTTTGCCATAGAATTCAATTTCACTTGATTCACTCCACGGACTCCATATACAGTTCAATTTCGTAAAAACTTTCAGGTTGGATAACACCAGATGGCAGCTCCACTCAGAATAAAAGTACACATCTGATGCTGTATCTAACATTATAATATAATTCCATTCCCCTAATTTATAAAATTTTATTGAGATTGAAAATGTAGAATTTTAAATATAATAATATTAATTGAAAATAATAATAACGTACTCAGATATTATTAATTGTCAATTAGAAATAATGATTTTTAATTTGGTCATAAATACGGCTATTATATGAAGATTAATAGAGTAAATTGATGGATTTATTAATTTTAACCTGATCAAAATTTGCGGTCTGGTGGTATAATTATTATTAACAGGTTTCTGAATCCTGTCTGCCAGTTGCACATATGCTTCCAATATGTAATTTTCTACCAAATCAAAATGCTCTCATCCCCCCCCCCCCGTTTTCCTATTTCACGATAAACCTGTCCATATATATCATCTGCCACGTACAGAAATATTTTCCTCCTAATTTCTATTCTTTATTTTTTTTTTAATATTTATATTATTTATTGAGGCATCAATTTATTCTTTATTCTTTATCAATTTATTCACAGCAAAGTAATAAGTTGTAAAAAAAAAAAACCTATCAAATTTATATACTTTTGGTATTTTTTTTATCCGTCGTAGCATGTATATTCCTTTTATTCCTGACCGGTTTCGGATTTTCATTCATCGTCACAGCAAATTCACCAAGTTCGTGTAGAAAGTACACTTCAATATGCAATGTTTCTGTTACACTCACACTTGTTGGTTTGTTGATTGTATGTATGTGCGGCAGGTTATCTTTGAATTTTGTTGTACATGCGCAAATAAAGTTTTTAAAGAATCTGGATGTTTGTAAAAAACTAGGTCTGTGTTTTGTTTTTTACTTTCTCTTACTCCTTCTAGTAAGAGGAAGTATTGTAATCGTATCAAATTTTCGATATCGAGTTTTCACCGGAAATATCCGTTTTGAGGTCCCATGAGTCCAAAAAAAGTGGTTTTTAGCAAATGGTCTGTGTGTGTGTGTGTGTGTGTGTGTCCGTGTGTTTGTGTATGTGAAACAAGCTAGCTCAAAACGAAAAACTGTAACAGTTGAAACGTGATATTCCGTTGAGGTCATCACCATGCATCGGAACGTGGTCCGCTGTCAAAATTCCTCAACCGGAAGTACCACTTTACTTGTTGTTTTTTTTTACTTTTTTGCGATTTTCTCAAAAAAGGCTCCAACGATTTTCTTTAAACTTAGTATATCAACTACACATACAAATAGCTACAACTTTTATATGAAACATTTCTCTGGGAAAAATCATTTAAGGGCAGTAATTGGGGAGGGGTGGGGTTAGGTTTTCATCTAAAGTGCTATTTCAGTTCATTAAATAATTCTATTATCTAAATAATGTTAATTGGAATTAAATATGTTGTTGGGATTCTGAGTTTGAAAAAAATCGGATAACCGGAAGTGGGTTTATTTTACCACTTTACTATATGATTTATTCTCTTGTTCGCAATTTTCTCAAAAATCGCTCCAACGATTTTCTTGAAAATTATAAACTAAACATGCAAAGATCTACAACTTTTATTTAAAACATTTCTCTGGGAAAATTCATTTAAGGGCACTTTTAGGGGAAGGGGTGGGGGTTATGTTTTTCTCTACAGTTGATTATACAGTTCTATCATCCATACAAAATTAATTAGAAATAAATAGATGGCCAAAATTCCGAATTTTAAGAAATTTAGTTAACCGGAAGTGCGCTTTTACTGAACAGTTTTTTTTCAGTTTTCGACGAATTTCATTAAATTTTGTACACGAACTATAAAATTTATCAATTATAATTTTGAGAACTGGAGTAAGAAGAGAAAGTTGTGTGAGTGTTTCACACCAGATTTTTTTTTTTTCAGTATTTTGTATTAGGATCGTGTCAAATTTTTCGAAATTGAGTATTCACCAGAAATATATGTTTTTGAAGACCTCTAAGTAGGTTTGACAAATCTGGTGTGAAACACTTACACGACTCCAATTAATGCAATTTAATTTAAAAGGTTTTCTTTAAAATTGCATCGTTTACAATGCTTAGTTGGGCTGAAGATGGTAGGGGTTATACTGGAACACCCTCTGACACAACAAACCCTCAAAACCCCTCTAAAAATCTATACAGTGAGTATTCCAAGATTAAAGAAAATCGTTGCAGCCGATTTCTGGAAATTCCCCTTCCCCCCCAAACTCAAAAGCATATTCTGTAAAGTCGCACTTCCGGTTAACCGATTTTGTTTAGTATATGTAGGGGTAGTGAACCCCCACCACTCATCCACTCTAGCAGAGAGAAACAGCCCCTCTCGCACAGAGAGGAGAGGTTCGGCCAGTGGATATATATATGAGAGAGAGACAGTCAAGGATTCTGTTCAATTCAGTCTTACACATCAGACATCATTCTGTTGATTCACACTCCGTACATATCATTTTAGCCACGTCAGTCTGTCAGTTCAGTTCAGTTCTAAATTCTAAAGTGTAAAGTCTTTGGCAGTCAGTTATATATATACATATATCAATTATATATCTTAAACCAAACCCCTTACATAATATATTAGTTGTGAAATTTATAATTCTATCAATATTTACAATGTATATTACTATTATGGAGGTGGTGAAACCATACATACTGTACTGAATTGGCACTTTAAAGGAAAGTATTATTACTGCTCCCTCAAAACCCAGCAAAAAAATAAATTTTCTCGGAAAATAAGTGTGTTTAAAGAAAATCAGTGGAGCAGTTTTCGTGAAAATCATGAAGAACTCAAAAAACAAAAAATTAGTAATGTCGCACTTCCGGCGGATGAATTTTGTTCGAAAGCTTCGTATCAGATGCGGTAGATAGTACCGGAAATAGGAATATCAAGTTTGAACTTGCTACGATTTTTCGTTTTTTTTTTTGGGATATCATGTTAACACGCGCGCACACTCACACACACACACACACACACACACAATTTCATCAGGAGTAAGAGAAAGTATAAAATGAAAGTGGTATGAAACAATCGCGCAACTTTCTCTTACTTCTGTTAATAGAATTACGCAATTGATAAATTTCCCCTTAAACATGGAACTTGGAAGCATAGAGATAAAAGGGTTAGGAAGGTAAGCAGCAACTAGGCTCAGGTAGTCACGGTGCAATCTAGAAGACAGCGCTGATAACACTGAATGAACTTGGAAAAAAATTTGAAATTTAACTCACAAAATTCCGCAGATTGTACGTAGATAACTGTTGTAGGGGATTATTGCACTGCGACCTGAAAGATCTATTGTGGCCCACGGAGCCTTCTCCAATGCACAGCCGGCCTCCAAGCAGTGTTCTCTTCTAGCTACAGACAACACTGCTCATCACAAGGCAGTGAGTTGTAGAGGCTCCTAGGAAGAAACAATCTAAGGGCAGCATGCTGGCCCGGGATCTCCGCGTAGCTAGTCCAGCGTGCTACCACTGAGCTAATCCCTTCCTTCTCTCTAGCTTTCGCCAATTAACTAGAGACGGAGACCCTAGTTTATATACTGTGTTGGTCCTTGTCTGTAAAGTGTAGAGTGCACGAGTTTAGATGTATTGTGTACTGTTCTGATGAAGTGTATGGAGTACTTAGCTGTGCTAACGCTGAGGCAGCTACTCCCAAGTAACTGTGTCTGCGCGGCAGACACCCAAGGCGAGATGACAAGCAGGTGGCAAACAAAATGAATAATAAAACAAAACAAATGAAAATGAGACTTACCCCTTGGTGATGTTGAGTGATGAATAGACGCAGGGTTGATGAGACGAATGGCGGAGTGAGAAAGGAGGAGGGGGCGTATGCGTGTGGCGAAAGAAAGGAACTCAGGTGAGCGTAGAAGGATTAGAATGCTTCTTCAGAAGCTTATGATGCCGTGGTTGAAGCGGCAGGTGCTGGCAAGTCCACTAACGTGCAATGAGATAGCCTCGTCAAGATGCTGGCGCGGAAGGGATGAGTCTTGGTAATCACCGAAGAGTCAAGTTAATAATTACCACGGCGAATAGGCGCGTATAAAGCGACACAAAGTTTAAAGGCGAAATTAACAGCACGCCACAGAAGAAGAAGCGGTAAAACTGAGGTTAGCTAGATGGGCGACATAGAAGAGAACGGCACAAACACTGTTAACCAGGCGAGATACAGAAGTCAAATGAAGTAATTTTTGTGGAATAAAGAAGGTTGAAGGGTGTGGGAAACGGAAATAACGCGCGAAGTCCGAAGATGAAAGTGCCGGCAAGCCCACCACCAACATAGAAAGAGAGGGAAAAATGCGGGGAAGCGTGAGAACGCGGCGGAAGATGAAAGAAGAAACAGAAAATTATAGTTTGGAAATGGCAAGGGATTAGCAGTAGTGTGATAATAAAAAAAGGGCAATAAAGGCGAAGCGGAGTTAAGCTTTCATAGGTGCCGCGACCTAACAAACTGCATGCAACAGATACCCCTTGCGGGCGATAAATTCCGTAGAACAATCTAAAAATTTTTTTTTTTGAAAAATATTTTAATATTTTACGACAAAATTTGAAAAAAGTAAAAAACTTATTCTGTAAATTCGCTCATCCGGTTAATCGATTTTCTTCAAATTTGGAATTCTATCTATGATTCTAATGTGTAATAACAAATATATAGCTAGTCACACCATACATTATACTGAATTAGAACTTTAGAGGAAGTTTAAACGTATTTTTCCCACATAACCCACCAAAAAAATCTATTTTCCCGGGAAAATGTCTAGAAAGAAAAGCGGTAGGTATTTATAGATATGTAATGAAAGAAGCAAATGGATGTAATGGAAGAAGCAAATAATATTTAAAGAAAATTATTATTTGAAAGAGAAATGCAAGTTGGCTGGCAAAAGGGTAGTATCCAGGTAAAAGAGAGGTCGAGGAACTTAGTCAGCACTGTCTTTTACCCCTTCTAAAAATGAAAGGGCTACCAAGAAAAGCATTCTTTCAGACGTCTAAATTCTGCATTCAATCTGACCAGTCTACATTTGACATTCAACCAGAATTCATAGAGACAGAACATCAGTGCCAGTTTAGTGTTTGTGAACATTTGAGTTTAAATTAATCTAGCTAATTTCATTTATTACAATCAACTTGTGATTGTTATTGTAACAGCAACCAAAGAGAAGCCCAGCAAAGAGAAGAGAAACAAAACCCAAAACCATTCTCTCAGACTGGAGTTGGAGAAACTGTATAAATATAGCGACGGAAAGTCCGTAAAAACACAATTGAAATCAGTTCAGTACATCCAGTCGCTACGTGTCATTCTCATACCACTGTACCTTAAACATTCCTCTATTGTAAAGTCCAGGCAGTCTGTGTATATTTATTAATATATTAGTTAACCAAGTCTTCTTCTTATATCATCAACCAGACCTAAATTCTCTCAACCTAACACATCCATTATATTATACAATTATTCAATCTTCAAATATTGTCAAATTCTTAATTGTAAGCAACGATGGCTCCTATTTATTTCTTAAACTTCTCTGACTCTTAAAACATATACATACATATAAGCCCCTTTACTAAACCGCTCGTGCTACCACAAAACAAACATACAACAACACATAACACCATTTCAATAGTATGCGAAGTTTAAAGAAAAATTGTTGGAGCCATTTCTCGATAAAATCGCGAAAAACTAAAAAAAAAAGAAAAAAAATCAATAAAGTCTTACTTGCGGTGGATGGATTTTGCTACGTAACCTTCATGTCAGATTCGGTTGCAATACCAAACTCATATATCAAGTTAGAACTTCCTTTCGAGATTTTTTTTTCGTTTTTGAGATATTTTTTTAACACACGTAATCAGGAAACTTCAAAATACATAATTTTGAAAAATTTCAATAATTTTTTGATACGATCGTATAACTTCCTCTCATTGGGGAGAGTAAGAGAAAGTAATAAAAAATTGCAAGAAGCTCAAACTTTATTGATTCCCATAACCACATGTGACTCGAAGGAAGAGTGAAAATTACTGTTTTCTTCCCCCATTTTTTTTTTGCGGTATTCTCGAAAATGTCTCAAACGAGTTTTCTTTATTCTTTATGTATATTATCTCGTAAATAAACATCTATCACTTTTATTTGAATCATTTTCACTAGAGAAATATGTATATATGCTTCCTCTAGGAAGCCACCAACGTTAAGACTTCCTCTAAAGTGCTACTAGAATATAATGTCCTGGTATAACCAGCGTCTATATAATATTATGATATATTAAAATCATGGTAGAATTCTAAAATTGGAGAAAATCGACTAATCTGAAATGCAACTTAACGAAATAGTAATGCTTGTAGTAAATTTTTAAGGCGATCATTGGTCTCCTGATATATTTTATTCTTATGTTTTAATACATACCAATTAATTATAATTTGACTAATTAGTTGATTTATTTTCCAAATTAATTATAAATAATTATATCCCTGGGAATCCTATCCACATATAATAAATATCTAGGTAATTTTGAGAAATATAAATTAAATTCCATTTGGAAAATTAAAAACAACAAATAAGTCAAAATTCAGATTTGAAAAATATAAATTTAAACAACTAATGATATTAAAATTAAAATTTAAACAACTGGGATGCAACCACCTTTGGGATAATGGATGTGAGAATGACAGAGAGAATGAATTTTAGAGAAATATACTAGATGATGAAACGGTATAATGGAATAGAACACACAAACTGCAAGGACTTTACAGTAAAATTAGAAGTTAGGTAGCGAGAGATATATAAAGAGACAGACTGGCTGAGTAATGAGAAGGTAGTGTAGATAGGTTGCTGACTGGTTGTAAACTGGTCATAAACTCTCCTGAACTTTACTACTGTCCTCTATTTATATGAATTGAACTGTCCTTTCCTAGTCTAGCCTAGGTAGGGAGTCACTAACATTTGATTCATTTAATGTATGCTTCTCCGCTCTTCAGAATCCTATGAATCTTTAATGATTCGGATCCCATTAAATCTACAACATATAGACGAGATTGATGAGGAGTTTTTTATAAATATTATATCCTCATATTGGGTTCTTCCTCTTAGAATAAAATAAATAAACAGAAAAGGTTTAGTGAATTTTTTTAAATTTGCCCCTCTAAAAGATTCCCATCAACTTACGCATTACTACTTTTATTTATAATGTAATACAAGCCCAGGGAGGGGATTAGCTCTGTGGTAGCGCGCTGGACTAGCTACGCGGTGGTCCCGGGTTGAGTCCAGCAGTGCTGCTGTTTGATTTTTCTGTTCCTAGGACCCTCTACTGGCCGGAAGCCGGCAGTGCACTGAGGAGGCTCCAGGCACCTTAAATTAAAAAAAAAAAAAAACGTACAAAGTATTTCACAGCAGATTTCTCCCATATATCAAATAACAATACGCTAAAAAACACTCTTCCATAATTGACCAAATCTTAGGAATTCCATGTCCCGTGTTAGGACTTTCTATTTTGTAAATTTCACTCATTTAAAACAGAAATAAAAGACAAACCACTGTTTAATAATCAGACAAAATGTCAAAAACTCTTAAATTTTCACACTTAACAAAACAACAACCCACAAGTATAATATAAATATATTTATAGAAATATATAACTTCTGGTATCTTTAGTTAATTTGTTTTTCTCTTTGATGTAGTACAATTCATCACATAGTGAAAGAAGTTAATTTGAATATTCACGCTTGGTTTCAAACATATAGAAATGTAAACATATATATGTATACGAGTATATATAAGGTTGGAGTTCAAACAAGTTAGATTTAGTATATAAAGTCTTTTACTATGTTGTAATTTCTTGCTATCTCTCAATATATATCTTTATTGACAATGTTTAAAGTTTGTGTCACTTGCGAAGAAACATATAAAGTGACAATGTTAAGACAATTGGTGGCTCAAATTATTAATTAATTATGTTGTTTATTAATTTCTTAATTAATTTAGCATTATTTTTTTTCAAAGTTCATATCAATTTTATAATGATCCGTTTCTTTACTTTGGTAGTGTTTCGTCTAATTTTTTTTTTTTTTATGCTTCCTCTTACTACTAGTAAGAGGAAGTATAGAGATATTGTCAAATTTTCGATATCGAGTTTTCACCAATTATTGACGGTTTTGAGGTCCCCTGAGTTCAGAAAAAGTGGTTTCTAGAATTTGGTCTATCTGTGTGTGTGGTGACAGTATAACTCAGAAACGGAAAATAGTAGAAAGTTCAAACTTGATATTTAATTTTAGGGCTGGTATAGGACCTGATGAAGTGGGTGCTCGCCTGGGTGCCGCAAAACATGCGGGATTTCTAGGCAATGAAAGGGCAGATGCCCTGGTGAGGGAGGGTTCAAAGGATACCATTATAGGCCTCGAACCCTTCTGCGGATTGTGCAAGAGCCTAATTCAAACTTCTATCAAGGGTTGGATAAAACGACAGCGTCTGCACTGGTGGGAGAGAACACCAAGACAAAGGCAAGCAAAACAATTTATTAAGAGACATTTGCCTAAATTTACCAGAGGATCTGCTGAGTCATAGCCGAAGGGATGTAAGGCTAATAGTGGGTCTACTAAAAGGGCAATGTAGGCTAAATAGGCACATGCACCACTTGTTACTTGCGGATAACGTGTTATGCCGATTTTGCAAGACTGAGGAGGAAACCCTACGAGGAGGAAACGGTACATATCCTTTGTGGGTGTACTGGCCTGGCGAGGGACAAGCAATCCCGAAGACATGAGCTTCATGACGGAGCCGCTCTCAGCTTTGCTAGGCCTGATTAAGAGGGCGAAGCTGAAGGCTGTTCCTGTGGAACTTGGTCATGGATGGACTGTTAGAGCATATAGAGAATATGGATGATTGTGATTCGGTTGCATACGCTGACGACCTCGCAATAGTCATACAAGGTGGTTCTCGTCGGGAGTTAGAAGAGCGTGCTAGCGCTGTTGTAACCCGAATAAGGAATTAGTGTCAAGGGGAGAAGCTGCAGATTTCATTCGAGAAGTCTAAAGTGATGCTAATGAAAGGCAAACTTCATCCTAGTCGTCCTCCCTGGATTAGGGTGGACGATCATAGAATAGTCTACGTGACCTAGTTTGAGTACCTGGGCGTGTTGCTGGATTGGAAGCTTTCTTTTAAGCCCCATATAGTGGGTTGCCTCCAGACGTCTCAACTTGTACCAGGGAATAAAAAGAGTAGCCTGTGGTGAGTGGGGGCTGAAGACTGGTGAGGCCTTAACTATTTACAGGGGCGTAATAGAGAATGTCGCAGCGTACGCAGCTGCCTGTGGGCTGACAATCTTGAAATGCAGTCGTATAGCGGCACTCTGTTGCGAATGCAAAGAGCCATTTCGTGCTCAGTAACAAGGGCCTATGCGACATTATCCACGTCCTCCTTACCGGTGGTCGCTGGTATGTTGCCGCTTGATCTCCTTGTAGAGATGAGAGCCCTTACCCATAAGTATAAAAAAGGGGTAATGATTGTCCTTGATGGTCAGGAATTGCTCAGACAGACGCCTCCAGCTCTTGTAAAGAAAAAGATCCGAGAGTACGAGATTGGGAAGTGACAAAGACGCTGGGATGAAACAGAGACAGGGAGAATCGCATACGACTTCTTTCCTAATTTGCATCACAGACTGTCGATTCGATGGCTGGAGCTATCCCAAACCGTAACGCAATATTTTATGGGCCATGGGGGAGTTCAATTCTAAGCTTCATGAGCTGGGATTGAAAGATTCCCCGAATTGCGAATGCGGTGAACGGGGTACAGTGCATCACGTTCTCTTCCGGTCTCCTCTCCTCGACGAGGCAAGAATCCATATGGAATTCAAGCTGATAAGGAGAGGAGAGAACTGGCCGGAGATTGTAAAGAGTTAATGAGAAAGTGCTGACAATTTTAAAGACTTCGCTCGTTGAGTTTGCTCGAGAAGTAGCGGTAATGCGCCGGACTAACGGATATGTAGAGGTCCGCCTCCACGTGGTAGGATAGAAACTTGCCTACTATGTAGGCATCGGTTTTGGCGCTATGCGCTAGGTATGGTGGCTAAGAGTGTGCTCTAATTTTGAATTTTGATTAATAGGGCGAAGCTGAGGGATGTGCTATAATTTTAGGGGATCCACAATAGACTCTTTTTGTAGGTGGCAGTGGAATGAGACTCACCCTCTCCCTGACAACAAGATTTTGATAAAAAGTCTGTCCACCGGAAATACCACATTATTTGAATGATGTTTCTCACTTTTTGGTGATTTTCTCCAAAATGGTTCCAACGATTTTCTTTAAACCTAGTGTATAAACTATTCATATAAACAGCTACAACTTTTATTTGAAAAATTTCTCCAAGAAAATTGAAATAACGGGCCTTTGGGGGGAAAGATGGAGGGTTATGTTTACCTCCAAATGATTTCACATTTCACCGATGATATATTGAACTGAACTGGTACTTCAGAGAAACGTATAACGCTACTGTTCCCCAAGAAACCCCCCCCCCCAAATCAGTTCTCCAGGGAAAATGCTACAAATAAATGTGATAGATATTTATGTATGTAGATTGTATAATACCATTTAATAAAAATCGTTATTCAATATGTGGGATTGGTCCGCAATGCTGAATAACATCTGGTATTTTATCCATCGTAGCATGCATATTTCTTTTAAACCTTACCGGTTTTCAGATTTTCATCCATCGTCAGAGTAAATACTTTTTTTATATTTTTTTAATTCAAAAGACGGATCAGTGATCCAGTTTAAAAGTTTAAACTAAAAATATATAAATTATACATAAAAAAAAAAAAAAATGCTTTTCACAATATAAACTATAAAAATACTGCACAAATACTATAAAAATACTGCACACAAACTATATAAAAACAAATAATAGATTAAATTTTATTCTAAGTAAAATGTACTTATTGTCTAATATTTGATTAATCAAGAGTATAATATACTTTTTAACTTTAATAAACAAATTCTGGAATGTCCATATTAAACATATCCAAGTCAATCTAGTTTGCTGTCCGCATCATCCGATAGATAGGAGAATGGAAGATATAATTATACTTGCAGTAAGGTATATTGAAAGGAAACGATTTTCTTGTAGAGTGAGAAGGGATATTTAAAGAGATTAAAGAAAGAAGGTGAGGACTGTCTATTTGAGAATGGAGAAGTTTGCATAGGAAAGAGAGATCATAATAATCTCTCCTGGCTGACAAAGGAGGAACATTGAGAGATAGCTGAAAATCAGAATAGATAGTGTTTTCTTTAGGAATATTTAAACGAAATGCCAACCACCGAAGGAACTTGTTCTGAATAGACTCAATAGTAGCCCTATGAACCTTGCAAAATGGACTCTAAATTATTGAACCATATTCCACATGAGGTCTTACGAGGGATTCATGCAGAGTAACATAAGAACGACTATCAGGAAAATTCCTCGTGTTTCTGAACACAAATCCAAAGCATTTGCAACGATTTGCCTTTGACCTTGTTGAAATGATCACCGAAATCCAATTTAGTGTTTAAGGTTACGCAAAGTCATTCACAGATGATACCCATCAGAATCATTTAGACTATTTTCAAGTTATAGGAGTGCACTGCCTAGTGAAGGAAATCACACTACACTTCGACAAGTTCAGTTCTAAACTGCTCTCAAGCCACAATGAGATATGGAGTCCATTGCCTGTTGCAAGAGACTACATTCTTGAAAAGACGAGATTGCCAATAAATAATTTTCATCAAAAAAGGAACATCATGAAGATTTGAGTTTTATGTCATTAATAAATAAAGTAAACAAAAGAAGTCCCAGGTATATACATAAATGTAATCAACAAACAAAAAATGTCGAGTGTAACAGAAATAATGCGTTGAAGTGAACAGGCTCTGCACGAACTTGATAAATTTACTCTGACGATGGATGAAAATCCGAAACTGATCAGGAAGAAACATAAAAAAAAAATCGTTACATTCGTTTTTGAGAAAATCGCGAAAAACTGAAGAAAAAAAACATTCAGTAAAGTTACACTTCCGATTGAGTATTTTGCTCGAAATTTTCTTGTTAAATGCGTATTTCCGGTGAAAACTATATTTAGACAATTTGATACGATCACAATACTTCATCTTAGTAGTTTATTATTATTTTTTTTTTCCAAATTCCTCGCGGCCCGCAGGCAAGGGAGGAACCTGTTTCCAGTATTTGGTATTTAGGTTCTTACTGGAACCGGATAATTGTCCTATGATGAAAACAAAAGAAAAAGAAAAACATCTCCGTGCTAGTCTCTGGCGTCTTCCCTTAGCACTTCCCTCACAATGCGGCAGGTGTGGAGTACCACAGCCTGCTGCATCTCGTATATAATGGTCCTCCTGATTCCCATCATACAGAGGCCCTCCCACAGCGACCGCGGCACAAGTCCCGTGGCTGAAATAATCAACGGGACTATCTCCACCCCTGAGACCCCTCTCCATACAGCAGATATTTCTGCCGCCAGTGGCCTGTATTTAGCCAGTTTCGTGGTATACGCGCGGGCTATGTTGGCGTCATCCGGGACAGATCAGCCACACCCTGCCCGTTATTTTGTTATGCCAGATCACATCCGGCCGGGTGTTGGCGACGGCATGGTCCGTCAAAATTCTCTGTCCCAGTACCCAGTACAAAAGACACCGGCGTCTTCCAGCGCTGGCAGGGGGTCATTCTTGTAGTATGGGGGGCGTCTTGTATTAAACCGAATTTCTGCGCCAACTCTCTGTGTAGGATCCTGGCCACACTGTTGTGCCTTTGGAGGTAGTCTCTTTGTGCCAGCAAGGGGCATGCCGCTAGCAGGTGGTGAACTGTCTCCGGTGCAGTCCGGCTTAGTCTGCACCTGACGTCGGCGACACCACTATCATTTATGATGCGGTTCCTGTAGAACCTGGTGGGAACAACCTGGTCCTGTACTGGAAACAGCAGCCCACGCGTCAACCAGGCCACGGACGTCTCCTTGTCAATCGATTCTCCATCTAGTGCTGCCGGGTATTGTCCGTGCAACGCCTTTCTCCGCCAAGTCTCGCCCACGCTAGGTGAGAGCTCATTATCCACCTCCATCCTCGTCAGCTCAGCACTCAAATTCAGAGGGGTAAAACCCGTATCACCAGCAAGCATTGCATCTATCAGCTCTGATCCCCGCCGTGCCAAGAAATACTCCCGCATCCGGTTTACCTGGGCTTCGTGTTGCGCGATTATATCCACAATACCCCTGCCACCTTCAGCACGTGGGAGGATAACCCTCTCCACCGCCGCCCTGGGGTGGTGCTGTTTTACGCTGTAATGCACTAAGTTCTGTGCTGGTCCATCTGATTATCCCAAATGTGTATGAAAGCACCGGGACACAGAAAGCGTTGATCGCGCGGGTCAAATTACCATTATGAAGCCCACTCCGCGCGACAGCCAGTAGACGTTGGCGAAACTTTGCAGTTACTTCCTGCTTAATCGTCGTGTGCAGGACTCCTTTACTTTGCTGTATGCCAAGGTATCTGTAGCTGTCACCCGACGCCAATGCCTCCATTTCAGTACCGTCCTCACACATGGTGTGGGGTTCACCCTTCCCCTAATGATTGTTTGGGTACGGCACTTGTCTAGTCCATACTTCATAGTTATATCAGCCGAGAATCGTCGGACTGTATCGATCAAAAGATCAAGGTGGTCCATGTAGAAGAGGTGTGACAGCCTGCTTCCGGGGGCGGCGGAACCCCATGCATATCCGTATCCAGAAGATTCTAGCAATGTATTATTATTATATAGTTGCAGCGTGTGCCCCTATTGATAACAGGCTTTTAGTAAATCATTGCTATCAAGATTTTGTACAATATATTAACATAATACATTTTTACATACATTAACATAATATTTACATATAATAAATTCTGGTAAATACTCAACATTTTATAATTAATTATAAAATGAATTTCCTAATATAGTCACAAGGTAGATGTACAAGAAAATTAGTATGTACATGGTCAGATACAACAAAGTACTGCTCTTTTAATATTAAGTCATAATTAAGCAATATTAAGCCTAAGTTCAAGGAATTGATAAAATTAATAAATTGATCAATAAAGTCAGTGAGGAACTCGCGTTCAGTTAAGTGGCCAACCTATTCCTTGCATTACCACGAAACGAATTAATTTCGATCGTGGCTGATCAAAAAAGTGGGCAGTCGAACAGTATATGATGCCAAGATTGAGGAACCTTAAACTCGTAAAGGCAATTAGGACTTTCAGTAATGTGAAATCGGTGTAGGTAAAGCTTGTTTTTACCATGACCTGTCCAATACCATCGTCAGCTTGTAAGAATGAAACAATTTCAGTTTTAATCTTGTCTGTACGCTAGGGAAAAACATTTTAGTTGTTTCTCCTTGCGGCGTTAGCCGCCACTCTTGTGCCCAATTACTGAAGCTGACGGGCCTTGCCTGCCTTTTTACATAACTCAATGGAACTTTCATAAAACATACTGGTAGCACTGTGTCCAATGCAGCTTCTTTTGCAAGTTGATCGGCCATTTCGGCGTTGCCTCTATATGCTTTCACCCAGTTTAAACTAATATTCCATTGAGACTCATTTCTCAAGCTATTCAGCAACATTCGTATGTCTTCAGCGGTTTTGTTGTGGTTATGACTGCTATTAATGATTGCCAGTGAAATCTCGCTGTCGGTGTTAATAATAGCAGATATCTTTGTAGTTAGAGTAGCCGCTGATTATAGCCATTATAATGCCTTAAAAATGGCTAATAGTTCAGCTTGGTGCACCAATCAGCTAGCTTAAACTTCTATCTATGAATAACTTCATCCAAATTGTTTTGAAAGACCACCAAAGCACAACCTACTTGGTTATCAAGTTTATTCCAATCTGTAAATATGTTATACGAGGGAATACCATAGACTTCTTCTCTGATTAAGGTAGAAACTGATGGATGAGGCCATTTGTCTACAGGAACTGGTATATCTAGATCATATTGAGGTCAAAACAAACCTGGGTTATCAAAGCTATTATTAAATGTCATATAAACATCGTTGATTTCCATTATTTTAATGTCAATTGGTATTATACCAGCCAGTAGTGTTGCCGAATAAAAGTTCTAAAACCTTTAGTGATTCTAAATGCTATTCTTCGTTGAACTCTTCTCAATTTAAGTACATTATATTGTTTACTAAGAGCAGAACACCAGACTGGGGCTGCATAAGTTATAATTGGTAGGATAGCGCCTTTATATATGATCTCCAATGCCCAAACCCCAAGAGTTTTTGGACATCTTAGTAGGTAAGAGAAATCCTTGCCTTGGAGAGCATAATGTCCAATGAGCGATAAGTGAGGGCACTGTTGCTGACACCAATTATAAACAACTTAGTAGGTAAGAGAAAGAATAACAGATAGCCGAAACCTGATATTCTGTCTATGCACTGGCATACAACGAAATCTAAAGAAACTCAATTCAAACTTAAATACGCTCGATTACAGTAATATAAAAGTACTTAAGGCCCAAAGTACCACACAAAAAAAATCGTTTTTTAAATGCAAATAGCCATGGGCGAAATCCATTAAAAAGTACTTACCCTTTTTCTGGATGGGTAAACATATTCTAATATGTACAAAAAAAAATCACCTTTAAAGGGGCATCTCATGCACTGAATTATATTTAAATTACTTACTATATGGAAAACATATGGAAATTGAAATTTTTTTATACATGGACTACCTAATGAGTAAAGTGGTATGGAATTCTACAAGAATGTGTACATTGTTGATCAAACATCAGGAGATAGCTATGAAATATAGAAACTATAAGTTTTCTTGTAGAATGATGTTTAAATAATACTCGATATATGGTCTGATATAATGAATATAACCTATATTCTTTAGTGTGCAAAAAATTAGGTTTTTTTCCTCTTGCAGAAAATTTTCACGCTAATATTCAAGCAGAACGTGAACATTAATCTCCCTTCCCACAGAACCAGATATTCCATACAAACAGCTGAAAGAAACTCATAAAAAATTAAGGATAAACATGAAAGATCAAATATGGAAAGTTCAGAATTATAGACGAAACCCCCCCCCCCCCCAAATAATGTTTACTTGTCTTCAATTCTTAAAAATATCAATGAAAGAATCTAAATTTAATAAAATGGCATTTTTATGGTGAAAATAACCTCCCCCACTCCTCTAAACTACAACTTTAAACACAATTTCTTGGACAAAAGATTTAAACAAAAGTGATAGGTTTCTGTATTCATTAATAATGTAAAGTTCGGCCAAGGAATTATTCTAATACAAACACATTTTATATAACTGCGCGCCTCTTACATTACTCCCCCTTTTCACAAAGTGAAGCTCTATGAGCTTCACTTTGCGGACCATTCAATATTTCGCAGCTGCAGCCTTCACCGGTTGGGACGCATATCGCTAGTGTGCCTCTGCTGGATCTAGATTCTTCCTCACTCCTCTAGCCATGGATAAGGCGGTTATTGCCTTCCAAATGACGGCAACGGGTATGTTCAGGGAATTGTCAGGTTGTTATTGCCAGGGTGGGACCCTCGTCCATGATCGCAGGTTTTGCGGCGCCCTCTCTAATTGCTTCTGGGCCTTGCTCAGCTATTCTAATAGGTGGTAGTGGTCCTTCTTCTCCTAGTGGTTCCTCTGGTGTTGCTACTTAGGGGGGGGTTCATGTCACTCCCCTTTTTCATAGAAGTCTCACTCTTCGGAAGGCCTTCCCCTTGAAAAGACAACGGGGCGACCTGGTGGAACTTGCTGCACCCGCTGGCTGCCTCATTACCAGTATACGCCTCTTCAGCCGCATCTGGCGCTCAGATCTGGCATTGGTGGATTATCATGTGGGTCAATACCCGGAGGCCAGAAACATTGTCACGCCTTTAGATGAAACTGTTACAGAAACTGAACTGAAGATCAAATTAGTAGCTCTTCAAACTAAAACGATCGTGCCGCACCCTGGGAAGGCGTATCGCAGCAGAGTGATGGCCACCCCCACTGGCCATGGCGTTTACCGCGGCCACGAATAGCAACGGTAGATGATATCCACTAACGGTAGACCTGAAATCAGCTCTAGCCTAGCACAGAAAAGGTGGTGGTTTTTTTTGTTTGTTTTTGTTTTTGTTTTCTTGTATTTGTTTGGGATAGGCTCAGAACTATCTGACCAGAATACCGTGTAGTCGACCAGCAATCATGAACATTTTATACTTTCATACATTTTTTTATTTTTTTTTTTTTTTACATACATTATTTACTGATACATTGAGACATTTTTGTTTGTTTTTGTTTTTACTTCCAATTATATCTGAGCATGACCAACCTTGAATTTCTTAAGGCCATAGAATAATTCACTAAGGCCGCTATATATATAACTACACTAGACTTCTCGCTTCTAAGCCACTGCAACGTGTAGACTAGTTGGTTCTCGGGCTTCTCGCCGTCGCCTCAGGCGGTAGGGAGACCTTGGTCTAATGACCACTGGTGTAGTGGGCTCCCAATCAGCATCCCCCCGTGCCTCCGCCTCTGGTGATTCTGGCCACAATCGGGAAAACTCCTCTGTCATGTCTCCCAAGCTCCCGACGGGGGAGCTGGACTCCCCCTGGACGTCCCTTGCTTCCCTAGATTCTGGCAGAGGGTGAACGGCTTCGCCTCGTTCGGGGCTGGGGCTCCGCGGGGGAATGGCCATTTCCTCTGTATCGGCCTCCGGGCTAAGCGGCCGCTCTGTAGCGCTCCCAGTGGGGACTTCGTTGGCCATAGCCTCGGTTAACTCCAGGGGTTCCACTGGCACCCCTCGCCTTGCAGGCTTGAGCCGGTTGATGTGGATGGTCATCAGCCGTTCTCCCTAGATACGCAACTGGTACGTTACCTCTGAGAGGCGGCGCACAACCGGGTAAGGTCCTTCCCAGGGCTTATAAAATTTCTTGGCCACCCCGGGTCCGGGCACTGGGTTGTATACGAACACATACTCCCCTTCCTCTAGGAGTCGGCTATGTCGGCCCTGGTTAGCCTGCCGAGTTTGTTCCTCCGTGGCCCTCCTGCTCCGCTCAGCCACTTCGCGGTAGACCTCCTCAAGGCGGCGGCCCAGCTCCTCCAGGGTATGGCCCGGTTCCTGTTCTTCCTGTGGATCTACTCGGCATTCAAAGGGGGCCGGAAGTTCTCGCCCATAAATTACACGGTTAGGGGAATAGCCCGTAGCAGAGTGAGGGGTCGCCCGATATGCCATCAAGACGAACGGCACCCACAAATCCCAGTCCCGTCCGTCCTTGCGCACATAATGGGACAGCGCATCCACGAGAGTACGGTGGAGCCTTTCCACCATGCCGTTGCTTTGAGGACGGTAAGGTGTTGTCTGAACCTTCCGGATTCCCAAGTATTTGCACAACCCTTTCATGAGGTCTGAAACGAAGTTGCGTCCCTGGTCAGTGAGTAGGCGCTGGGGCACCCCATGCCGCACTATTACATGCTCCACGAACCCTCTGGCCACCGCAAGGGCGGTCTGTTCCCGCAGAGGGATGGCCTCAGCGTAGCGGCTAAAGTGGACGATGCAGGTAAGGAGGTATCGATTCCCCCTTCCGGTGGACGGCAGCGGCCCTACGATGTCCATAGACACCATTTCGAATGGGGCGGACGCCACGTAAGATTCAGCGATGGGAACACAGAGCCCGGCGGGACTCTTCCGCCGAGCGCAGGCCTCGCATTCGGACACGTAAGCCTTGATGTCCCGAGCCAGGGTGGGCCAATAGTATCTTAGCTTCACCAATTTCTGTGTCCGGCGGACTCCCGGATGGCCCGCCCATGGTTCGTCGTGGCACTGCCGGATTACCCGCTGCTTCCACGCCCCAGGGACCATCAACTTCCTCCCTGACTGGCCCCCATCCTTGGTCCAATACAGCACCCCGTCCGCGTCCTCAACCACATGCGTGGGTCGCTCAGCCTGCAAGGTTTGGCACCACCCCTCGCGCCGCTGCTCTTCCGCTAGGCGCTCCCGCTCCCGCTGGTCCCAGGGAGTCACGTTTACCGCCTGAACAACCCTGCTCAGTGCATCCGCGTTGGTGTGCCGCTTTCCCGGCCTGTGTTCGACCTCATAATCGAACTCCATCAGTCTCAGCGCCCAGCGGGTAAGCCGGGATGAAGGGTCCTTCAGGTTCAGCAACCATCGTAGGGGTGCATGATCCGTGACTAAGGTGAACCGACGCCCGTACAAATAGCACCTGAACTGGGCGGTCGCCCAAACCACCGCGAGCAGCTCCCTCTCGATTGTGGCGTATCTCGTCTCGGCGCGGTTGAGCTGCCGGCTTGCAT
>JAAEAF010008605.1:0-64872 GCA_011037195.1 Triatoma infestans
TATCGGCTCTTCTCTTTTGATGGAGTACTTCCTCCAAAATCTTCCTCAGAATTTCAGTCCCTCCGATCCTAGCCATGTGACCTGCCCTACTCAGTCTTCTTAGCATGACGATGCGAAAACCTCTGTTTCGGAGAACAGCTCATATAGCCCCCTATCTTTCTGCTTCGCAAGCCCAACTCGTCTCTTACCAGACTGAAGATTTTTCGAAATATCTTCCTTTCAAAGACAAATAAGCCCTTCTTATCTTTCTTTCACGTCTGAGAAGTATAAGTAAGGACTGAACGGATCAGCTTTTTGTAAAACTGACATTTCGTTTATCTACTAACGAGCTTGTTTCTTAGATGTTTTAGTAGACTGAAATAATATTTATTGGCTGCTGCAATTGTCTGCCAAATTTCTATAGATATGTCATCCCAAGGTAGGAAAACTCCATTACCCTTTCAAATATACATGAGTCGATGGCGACGGACCAGTCTTGAACTGTATATTGGTAAACACTATTAAAATTATATATTGATAAAGTTAACATGCGAACCAAGATATTATTACAATTATTAAAAAAAAACAAAAACTAACCATTCTTTACTGAGAATAAGTTTTTTTTGTGCTGGAACATCTTTCTACAATCCTCAAGAAAAACTCGACGTAGAGTGGCGAATGAGGTCATTTCAATGAGAAAGCAACTTTTAGAGCTTGTCTAGGCATGTTTGGAAGTGCACTAAGCTATCGTTGTTCAGGAGTATAGCAGTAAGGAAAGAATTCCAGCAATTAGGGATTAAAAAAATATTTGCTAAATTCAAATTAGTTTGAGGCAAATGACTATTGAAATTAATCAGTATCTTGAAAATAATGTATAACATTTAATGTTAGCATAGCGGCTCTACTAATGCGACAACTGTAGTAACGTAAGTACTTTAGTATTTCAGCAAGGTTTTTAACTGTATTTTTTGTTTAGTATTCTAAAAACTGGGCCACAAACTGATTTAAAATTCAATAGCATCTAGTTAATCCAGTAGTATCATACAAAGAGGTGAGCAAAATAAATGGAATCTTTTATAAAAGCTAAGAAAATTAAATAAATAAAAAAGCCTATAGTGAACAATATATCTATGTATTTGTTTTATTTTTCTTACTATGTTGTATAGCGGTTGTATTAAGCGTACATGTATCAGGTAAATAGCCTGGTGGTCAGTAGAACGGGCTAACAAAGTTAACGCTATATTGACCATGACTGATGTACCTTGTACAGGAGATTATCAAAGTGCCGACATACAACTTGTCTATATACCGTATATATATATAGGTATGTGTGTGTGTGTGTGTGTGTGTGTTTGTGTGTGTGTTTTAAACTCTTTGCAATGAATGTTAACCACATTTCTCCTTTATGTTATAAACGATGGTGCACACTTGGTTACACATTAAAACACAAGTAAATATTATGTTTACACTAAGAAAATGCAAATAACTAATATATTTTAACATTAAAGTAGGAAAAAAATGTATTTAAAATTTTTCTAAGTAAATTGTAAATTTTAAATCGGAAAAATTAATTAATTTTCGTTATAGATTTTAAAATTTTGCCCATTTTATCACAAAAGAGATAAGTGAATAAAATAGAGTATAAAAAAAAAAAAAATGCTTTTCATTATTTCCTTAGTTTCCTTTTAACGTAGACATAAAAAAATTTACAAAAATTTCAGAAGAATTTTTGAACTTTCTCCTAAAAAAAATGAAGTCACTATCGGTGTATGATATAAACAACTCTAAAAAAATGTTTTAAGAGCTTTCCCACAAGATTAGCAATACGTTATAATAAAAGGCTTTCCTCATTTGTGAATTTTAAAGAAAAAATTAGTTGTAAAGAGTATTTAAATTGTTAAAGTATTAACTTAGAGGAATTCCTTCAAGATACTTGATGTTACAGAGTAAATAAACATATGTAATCACTGTTTCCAATGTAAAAAAAAAATGGGCAATAATACAAGTTTAACTTGTTCTAATTTGATTTAAAAGTATTATTTGTTTTTAGTTTAATACTTGAACAATCTAATACTTCAATGTATTTTATTGACAACAATTGAATAATATGACAATCTGACATTACGACAATAAAATCAGTGGGTAAAGTTTTACTTTTAATCTCTAGAGGCTAAAAGTAAACACAGTGTTACCACATTTCAATCAGAAAATATTTGAGTACTGGGGTAAATTTGCTGAAATATATTAATATTTTTAAAGCAGAATTGATCAACTTACTGGAACTAAACTCACAATTTATACAGCGTAGATTTTACTGAGTAATGAGGGAAGAATATATAGAACGAGTAGAGTAACGAATGTGGCCTAACGAATGTTGCTTGGTTAGTAGGTAGCGTAACGAATTAAGAATTGTGTAGCGTTCATATTGCGAGTCGCTTGATGAAGAGTGATTCAAATGATTAGTTGAAACTCTTGCTTGTTCTAACAATGGTAAGCTAGTAGCGCTATTCCTAGCGGCCAGCGAGGTAAACCATTCAAAATTGAGATTCATGTAGCAACTGTTATTTAAAGTAAATATCGAGTCTTATCTTTCCAAAGTAGAATTTGTAACTCACTGTAAGCCCCCTCAGATTATATTCACTTTTCCTTACCGCTAGAGAGAGCTACTAGTTGAGAGTGGCGCCTCGATGCGTTTGCTATTGAAACTACTGAGTTTAGCTTTTCTAAAGGTAACCTTCCCCTTTTTAAGGGAAATATTCTCTTACAGGTTACCATAATGTATGTATTTCCTCTTTAGAAATAATTTTAACTGTTGTAGAAAACATATAATATTTGACGTGATAGTAAAATGATTTAGATATCTCATTTTATGAGATATTAATAACTTGCAAATGATGCTTCTATTTATCATTTTCTCAGATTCAGTGACTAGGATATTATCAGTCAAGGAGCGTTTTTATTTGTTGTAATCCATTCCTTTTCTAAAGGTAACCTTCCCCTTTTTAAGGGAAATATTCTCTTACAGGTTACCATAATGTATGTCTTTCCTCTTTAGAAATAATTTTAACTGTTGTAGAAAACATATAATATTTGACGTGATAGTAAAATGATTTAGATATCTCATTTTATGAGATATTAATAACTTGCAAATGTAGCTTTTATTTATCATTTTCTCAGATTCAGTGACTAGGATATTATCAGTCAAGGAGCGTTTTTATTTGTTGTAATCCATTCTAGCATAAATAAACAATATAAATATCCGTCCATCTATTTGTTTTGTAATATACAGTAGTAGTAGTATTTGACAAACAACATAGATATAGTAGAGAGGAAATTATTTGACAAGATGCCTAATTCAACCATTTAAAAACGATAATAATAAAATGCTTTATAAGTAATTGATATACCACAATAATTTTGTATTAGGAGTAGTAAACAAGAGGATGTCTGGATTTTTTTTTGTTTTGTTTAAGAAAATGTGGTTGATATAATTATATATATATAATTATTCGTAATCAGAATTGTGCATAGTGTCCTCTTACGTTTTATCTTCGTTATTTTGTCTTTTTTTTTTCATAATAGAAGAATAATGTTTATTTCTATAGTTATTAATAAATTTATCGACCTTGGAAATGAATTGCATCACGATTTACACAAGAAAAAAAAAAGTGAATTGTTATAAAACAGAAAAAAATAAATAAAATAAAATAAATTAGAAGAAAAAAAAATAGAGTAAATTAAAAATAAATAATTGTTGATTCTACTGCAAGAATAAACATCTTAAATGTCATAACTATCCCTCCGATAATAAATTTATTTTTATTTTTAATAGAGATGCAATTGATTATTTAATGGTGGATAATTGATAAACTGTAATCGAAATTAGTAAAAGCGTCATTATATTTTGACAACTATTTAAAAGGTAAGTTATTTAATAAAGTAATTCTGTTTCTCTCTATTCATCGATGAATTGTACGATTATAATTTTTTTAAATAATAAATTTTAATAGAAATTTCTATAATACTATCCATTAATTCATATCCCCTTTAAGGATGTTTAAAACTAGTCAATATATATGAATATATAGCCATATATTATACTCATTCATTCATTCTATAGCTTTATGGTGCATTCATGGGGCTTGTGTGTAGTAGCCTTCCACCCTTCTAGATCGGCTGCCTTCTTTCTCCACTGTTTCCTTCCAAAACGACGCAGGTTTGGTCCTTTACGTTTTCTTTTCCAGCCTCCTTAGTTTTGATATCCCTCAGGGTCCTTCCCAACAAAGATGCCCCCTCATACCATGATCGTAGCAATCACTACTCCTCCAACCGATGGAAATGTCCTGAACACTAGCCGGAAACTTAAATTTTTTGGCTGGTTCTAAGGAAAAGTAACGTAATGCTCGCTCTTAAGTGTCATTTAAATATTTATTTATAACTTTACCAACCAAGGTGCATTGATAGAATTTCAAAATTGAAGAAAAATCGGTCAACCGGATTTACAACTTAACAGAATATTTTCTTGGAATTTTCTGGAAACCGGCTACTATATTTTTACTTTAAACTTGAAATGCTTATTGTACTGATAAAAACGTATCACTTTATTTGAAACATAAAAAGAAAGAAAAAGTAATTGATTTTTAATGAGGTTTTGAGAGCCCCTCAGTTAAGCTTAAATTTGAACTAGTGGTATAATGGTCTTGAGATAGAATGCGCCCACAACGTCCATTCGCGTATATTTGTGTATTGTATTAACTGGAGTAAGAGATAGTCTTGTGAGTGTCTCACACGAGATTTTTTTTATTTATTATCTCAAGAACAGCTACTAAAAGTCTTAAATAAGGGTGATTCAAGAATGCAATATTGTGCATACATTTTTTGGCGTGTAGATTCGAGAAAAAAGAAGGATGAGAACAATAGTTGAGCTAATATTTAGAAAAATATATTAACATAAAAAAAAAAAAATATCAAGTTTGCTATATTTAAAGAGGATCTGAGACAAGCATCCTTTCACAATATAATATAGACTTCATTTGCTTCCGTTAAGAACATCGAGAAATTAATTTTGCCCTTAGGACATTCGTTGATATTTTTACTTCATTGATAACTCCACATTAATTTTTTTTTTAATTTAAGGCGCATGAACATCTATGGTCATTGGTGCCCAGAATCTTCTCAGTGCTCTGTATAATGACATGGCAAAGTTATTGACATCGGCAAAGTACACCAAAGAAATAATTTACAACTAGTGGTTCCAGCCAGCCGCTAAATTAACAAAGGGTGAAAACAGTGACACTGTTGGCCGCCGACAGCCGCGGTCAACCAAACAAACAACAAAGCCTTTTCATCAATTCTCACATCAAAAGGCAGGCACCGCGATAAGTATGGCCACTAAATAAGGTCAGCAAACTACGAAGGTCGCACAAGGCCGCACACTAAGACAGATGTCTTGGTGTGAGGGTGAACAACAGTATATATAATCTCTATGATATACGACGAAAGGATTATTACATCATCTACAACCATACGAGCACGTCTATATACACGAGCGGCAGTTTACGCGTCTATACACAGTTATATTCAAACTTATCATTCTCTTAGTTGTGCATTTTAGTTAGTTATTTTATCATTCTAATTTATCTTCTATTTATTACTAAGTATTTTATTATAATTATTAGTTACCATTTCTAACGTTCAAGTATTGTTCAATTATAGTTATTTTTATATAAACCGTTTAATTATTCGAGCACTAACTTCCCAAAATCTCTCAACTAACTTCCGCCCTCTTCAAGACATCTGCTACTCCAGGAATCACACAACAAACGATTCCATTACATCTAATATCTGATTCCATTACAACTGCAACCCTCCGGACAGTGTTCTTTCGTTACAGACATCACGGGGCAGTTAAGTGTAGAGGCTTCTAAGAAGAAAAAATCTAAGGGCAGCACAGCTGGACTCGAACCCGGGTCCTCCGCGCGGGAGTCCAGAAGGCTAACCACTCGCCGCTATTCCACACGTACTCCCTCTCACACACAGTCATACATACAAATACACAGCTACATAAATATTTCTCAAAAATACTTCTAATTAATGAAAGGGATACTAACCATAAATTTGATATGTAACCATTTTTTTCTTAGGCCTATTTTACTACTTATTAGTCGTATTTACTACTTAAAGCTATTCTTTTGTTGTTGGATCGAGAAAATACTGGAATAATGGAGCCACTATAGAAGCAGATATTAAAGTGTGCTTGTTAAAATTAGCGGGTCCAACGTCTGATATCGCCTACCAACCAGACAATAGTTTTACAAATGTTGTCACTTGTCTAAGATTTGTATTGGAGAGTCTAATCTCAGTATTATCTGACGTTCGGTGTCCATCATTGTCACCATTATGTGTCAGTGTGATAGCGGTTTGAAATCACATGAAAAGTAGCTTGAATGGGCTTAAAATAATTCATGGCAATAAATATGTTGCCAACTTTCTTGGTTTAAATTCATCATACCTATTCCTAGCGTCTTGTGACTTGTTTCTAGTGCTACCACTGTGCAATTTTCCGGATTATTCTTTAGCCCGGGCAGTTATTTTAATGTGTACCTCTTTCATTTAATCAGAAGAAAAATTTACATCTGCTAATTCATATTACAGAGAAGTGGCAAATTATTGGCAGAGCGAAGGCAGCGGATAGTTTTAGCTCATTTTTTTTATTTAATTTTGTAAAGATATTCCACAGTTCTGAGATTTCCACAAAAATTGATGTTAATTCATCAGAGATATTTTCCGTGGTAGCCTGCTTCATTTTGTGGTCATCGACCAGTTTCGGGCGTTCGCCCATCTTCAAGATGCGTTTTTCAGACAGTGTGACAACACAGACTTGCACAGAACAAATTCAGTTTTACACACTGACTGGTTTTTCTAACTGACACCAGTCAATGTGTAAAACTGAATTGATGACCACAAAATGAAGCAGGCTACCACGGAAAATGTCTCTGATGCTTTCCGGGTCGGCGGAACCAACCACCACATTGACATTAATTAATGGTGTACTACTTCCTCTTTTCACAGGCCTTGACTCCAACAATTTCCTTATCCATCCATTGTCTTCAGTCAACCTCTATCCACATTCCTTCGCTATCCATTTCAGCGCCATGCTTAGAAGTTTAGCTTCCACCATCTTTGTGCATTCCATCTTTATCATTTCAGCCTTCTTTCTTCCAGATCTCCAAGATCATTGTATCGCTTTACCTCTGTGTCTACACATATTATTTTCATTTCTTACTCTTTCTAATTTGAAGGCTTGTTCCGATCTCTTTCCAAAATCCATTTCAATTTAGCACAATTTCTACCTTAAAAAGCACAGAATAATGTCGCAGAGACATATCTCTCTTAAGTTCCGGTTATTATATTCTCAACTCAGCTTTTTACAAGAATGTTGCTTAAGCACAAAAACTATGCCTTTTCTGGATTATCATGTTTACTAGAGTTTAAAAAAAAGGGAAAAAAGAGTATATATGTATAAACTTATATAATTGAAACAAACAATATAAAAAAAAAACATGTAAAATCGAAATAATAAAAAAAAATATCCAAAACTGTTAAAGCTAAGCTTCGTTAACAACAGCTTGGCTATGTTCCAACACATGTGTACAGACACTGTAGACAATATTTCTTTGCCAACTTAAGGATGCAAATCTATCACCAACAACATTATATAACTTTGATTTTCACGAGAAGATCGTTAACAGTATAGATCCTTTAACAATTACAAAATCTTTTTGCAATATAACAAATTTAAATTATCTTAGCTTATGATATCATCCGATAAGAAACAAACAATAAAATCAATTTTATAATAGTTTTATATAAGTTAAAACTTAAGTTAATAGATTGTCTGTTGATTTATATTCATTTAGCTACCTGTTTAGACAACGACTATGCGCTGAGATAATGCAAATAAACATGAAGCTGGTTTAATAATAGAAATGACATACTCAAACCAATGTCATTGCTAACAACGCTATTCCTTATTTATTCTTGTTTATAATTTTTTTAAATAACTATATCTTGTAGAAAAATAAACTAGATTATAAATAAAAAAAATTGTAAATAAATGCAATCAAGAAAAGAAATACAAATTGAAATAAAACAAAAGAGAGAGCAATGGAGCAATATCAAGAAATTTTTTTAAAAAAGAATTATGACGCATTTTTAGTGACATTATGAAATAACAAAGATATAATAATAGCCTCTGGCAATAACAATAACATGTAGTAAACAGGAAAATGATTTCAGTTGACAAGCCTTAATACAACCACCTTGCACCACCAAAAAGCTTTCACATTACTAATGTTAAAGTTCAAGTATTTCTTTCTTGTTAATATTTTTTTAATTACTTTCCTTTGATATATTACTTTTCTTAGTGGCACGACACAAGTTTATTGAGTATTATTTGTCTGCAACAGTTCATTTCTTCAAAAAAGACATTTTTTTCTTTTTTTTCAATCTAGTTGACCTTGATCTATGGATTGAAGAATTTTTAGAGCTACCTTAAGCATTATTTATTTATTTTTTCCCCCAGCGAGACTATGAGTATTTCTTAATTTACACAAATAACTGTATTCGCATTCCAAACATCCTTCTCTAACAACCGTAATAATATAATAATATTGTAAGAGAAGGAATTAGCTCAGTGGTAGCGTGCTGGACTCCTACGCGTAGGTCCCCCGTTCGCGTCCTGTGCTGTACTTAGATTTTTCTCTTCCTAGGTGCAGCTCATAGTCCATTGATGGGCAGTGTTGTCTGTAACAAGAGTACACATGACTTTTGTGTACACTTGACACAAAGTGTAATGAGAGAACACTTGACACGAGTGTATAAATGCATACACTCATGGCCATAAGTCGTATCCAATTGTGAAATTCCCAGTGAGATTGCAATAAAAATGAGTATTATTTATATAACTATAGTCATCCTATATTTGTGCAATTTTTTTTTCATTATAATAATTTATTTAGAATTTATTTCGATCTGGCTACCACATCTTTTATAGTTCCTTAACTTTACAACAAATGCAATTACGTATTATCATTTTCTGATCTAAGATAAATAGATCTTATAATATGTCTCCTTTTCCCTTGGAAATATTTCTTAATAGTGAGTGAGTGAGTATAATTAGGAAAATCAAATTAATGAGTTAGAAATTTATTGCAAAGAGTGTTCAGTATACAAAAGTTTTCTGAACAGTAGATTTAAAGTTTATTACAAAATAGGAAATAGTTGAACTTATTTAATAAGATAAAGATAGTTTTTTTTTGCAATTATAATAATTTAGCATATTGATTAAAAGGATAGTCATTTATTATTCATCCTTTTTAACACTTATTATAAAACTAAAGTTTCAAGTTGTATTTTTTATCGATATTTTTCATGCAAAACACTTTTTGTACAATCTATAATAAAAAAGAGTTTTTTAATGTTTTAGATTTCACTTTTCTCTATAATAATGAAACTAAATTAGGCTAATTATATAAAAGTAATACCAGTTTTTAAACAAGCTCTTTAGGCCTCAACACTAAGTCCCTTCACGAAACTTTTGTCTAAGCTGTGACTTTTTCACATTCGGATAAGGAAGTTGAGAAAAACAAATTGACATTTCATCTATATTTAAATAACATGTCTACGATCCCAGACATCCGAATTTTTAGCATGTCTCAAATACTGAAACTGTAGAGCACAGGCTTTGTCCCCTTCACCATGGTCACTTATAAGAATGCTATCTTATTTTATCAACAGAATTTGATCAAAAATTAAAATTTTCAATGTTTATAGTTGTGAAAAATTATAATAATTATTAAAAATTTTAATTTACTAAAAAAAATTAAATCAATTAAAAAAACACCATTATAGGATTTGTTTAAAAAAAAAAAAAAAATCAATTTAATAAAAAAGAAGAAAAGTGGCCCACAAAAATGCCAACATGCGACATTTACTCCTCCGGATGGGGTTCCTGTCCTCCAGTCTTTTTCAATCACAATCCTCTCCCTGCACCAGAACTGGTGCACTACCTTAGGCTCTTCATTGACAAAAGACTCACGTGGAACCCGCACACAAACTCAAAAGACAATCACTTAATAAAAGTGCCAAACTTCTTTACAGACTTAACGGAAGACGATCCAAATTATCTACAAAAACACAAAAGACTGATAATATATTTGTATAATCAAACCAATTTGGAGTTGCGGCCTTGATTGTGGGGTTCAGCTAAATCTACAAACTTACGAACCAATCTAAGCTACTTCGACAGATAGTTGATGTTCCTTTCTACATCCCATAATGACCTCAACATTTCTTTTGTACAACAACTTGCCAAGACAAAATATCATAAACGCCATGCTACTCTCTTCCTTTACTTTAATCCCTTTGTACAATCTCTAGCCTCCAATACCGTCCCTGACAATCCATCTCGCCCGTTTGAATCGCTAGTGTCCCGAGATTTTCTTTCGGGACTGATCAGTGCTACTGGTATCTCGTACAGAGTGATACTGTTGGGTAGTTTCTCTCTTCCTACTTCTCAAAGCCTACTGTTTGATCTATTCAAATCTTATTAATTTACTCTTGTATATATATGTAATACAGATTGTAAATTTCTAAATCAACAAAAAAAAAATTATAAAAAAATGAACAATTTAATTACAACGAATATTACAATTTTACAACGAAGCATTGTTTTTTTAAATAAAAAAGTTAATGACTCTATATCTCCAATCTATTACCCATAAAACAAAAGTTAAAAAATATTAGAAACTTAATACAAATTAATCAGTAATATAAGGTAGAAAATATAACACTGAAATTGTTAATAAAAAAATGAAAATTGCAGTTCAAATTTTATGAAAATTTTAAAGGTTAATTTTGTTTTTAAATTTCCAAGTTCCTGTAATTATTTAATTAATTAGAATAAACCATAAAAATAATTTTATACATACAAAAACATCAATCAATTTCTACATATAAAAAGTGCAATTATCAGCAACCGCACGTAGATAACTGATTTGCTATAATCACAGGCATACCGCACGAAATATTTTTTTTTTTATTTATAATTTTTAAAAATGAATGTATTTTTAAACATTTCACTTTTTGAAATTAATAAGTATAATGTTTCATATCCAGGTTAACATGTAGGTACATTCGAAAATCTCTAACTATCTAACTATCAACAATACAGCAATGTGACCCACACTTCTACATGGACATTACATAGACTCAACTTGACGGTCGTCTATCGTGCAACCCCATTCATGACTTAAAACAAAGAGCTATACTTACGTTGCGGACTACTTAAGAGACTTCTTGGACCAATATCCACCATGACAAGACGATCTCTTAATTTACAAAAAAATTATGTAGACCATTATCGACATTTGGAGCAGAATTTTGAGGCTCCATCGAATCTTCTAATGTATAACCCACAAATCATTCGCCGAATCGTTAATGAATTTAAAAAAATGTATATACTTAATACTAGTATATAGTATACTTAAAGAATATATCATATAAACCATAAGGCAGAAACAAAAAATTAATTCAACGATAAGAATATTTTATAAAAGTGCAGTAAAGTTGAGAATATTTTAAGTTTCAATAAATAATATTATAAGTTAATATTTTAAGTTTCAAAGATGGTAGGATGCCTCTAAGTTTTTATATAGCAGATCAAACAAATTTTGTCTTTTCTCTATACATCTTTTATAGAGATGTACAGACAATTTTGTCTCATCTCTATATGATTAATAACTTCTCCATCATAGCAAACTGTACAAACAGGAGATGATCTTTGGTGTATTCTGTAGACATACGATCAACAGATGATATTTGTTATGGTTGGTTCCGCAGAGCAGGAAAGCCATCAGCTTTGGGATGCATTCATCCATCATCAGGATGTTTTGGACAAAATAGTGTGATAACATAGACTTGCACAGAGCAAATTCAGTTTATACACTCTGACTGTATCGAGCATGATAGTAGTGCGAGTGTATCAGCTAAATTTGCTCTGTGCAAGTCTACGGTAGCACAGTGTTTTGACGAAAACATCCTGATGATGGGCGAACGCCCGAAACCAGTCGATGACCCCAAAAAGAAGCAGGCTAGTAAGGAAAACACCGCTAAAAGAAACAGACAACATGATTGGTGCCCATCCGGTAGATAGCTGTCACTATCTTCTCATTTACACATTGTCCGTTAACCTAATACAGTTTTGTATTTAATTTAGTTTACGTAGATTTATAAAATTAGCCTTTAGGAGAAAGAGAGTTATTCTAGCGGTTACCTTTCGTTCGTCTCAGTTGTAATATAGCCCTTGAAATCAGACATGGGTAATTTTATGTTCATCTCTTCACCATTTATGGCGATCTCATTAATCAGATTGCAAATAAAACAATAAGCATATAAATGCAAGTAAATAGACAATTTTCAAGAAAAATAAACTTAGCTGTGGTAAGCTGTGAAAATTGTTATGGCATTTGACGATTTTTCATGTATTTAAAAAATGGAAACAAAAAATTTCATTCGTTAAAATTTTATTATTTATTTCGGAAAATGAATTCAATCGAGTTTGTTTTTTAAATTTCTTTGTAAACCTGTCATCAAAGTGAATGTTGAAAATGAGGGTGATAACTAATAAAAGAACAGCTTTTAAGCGAAGAAACTTCAAGTCAAAAACCATATTCCTTCAAAGAATATCTTCAGTCGTTTTTTGCGATATTTTAAAAATATCCAGAAATAGCATTAATTAAGAAATAGAAATTTGTATGTCAAGTTAAAGTTTCGTATTTTCTTACTAGTGCAGATTGCCCGTATGGGGTATCTGTTCCCACGGGTTACTACAGCTGAGTACTCTATGCACTTCGTCAGAACAGTACACAATGCACTTAAACTACATAAACTCTACAATTTACAGACAAGAATAAACATAGTACACAAAGTAGGGTCTCCGTCCCTAGTTAATTGGCGTAAGCCAAGGGAGAAGGAAGGGATTGGCTTAGTAGTAGCGCACTGGACTAGCAGGCTGCCCTTGGAATAACTCTTTCTAGGAACCTCTACAGCCGTTAAGGGCAGTGTTGTCTCTAGCTGGAGAACACTGCTCGGAGGCCGACAGTGCACTGAGAAGGCTCCAGGGACACACTAGATCTTTCAGGTCGGAGTACAACAATCCCATAACAATCTAAAAGGGCAGATTGTCATGAATACCAGAAAGCGTACTAGGTAATTTATTGCATTGTAACTTTGTTTTATGAGAGGATTATATAAAGACCAGGAAGGAATTACAAAAATGCACTTGTTTGTGCTAAGGTTTGAGTTATGAGTGGCCAAAATTGACAATGATATCCAATACTAAGATAATAAATTATCTTCCTATAATATCCCCTTTAGTATAACAAAATTTTTATAGCTTTCTAAAAAGTGCAATTTTAAAGACCTTCTTCTTCTTTTATGTCCTATTGAACAGAAGAGAGGGGGAGATGAACGCTTTGCCAACCCCCTAAACCATGCTTTCAAGTAGGTTTAGGGATTGTGGGGATGTTTCGCTTGATAGTAGTATGCTTAGAAAGAAAAAAAGAAAAAAAACGATTGGTATAGTGGTAGTAGACTAGAAGGGGGTGGCAAAGCTAGGAGGTAGTAGTTGAAATGACTGGAGGCGGCAACCAAGCTCCATTATTTTAAATTAGACGCGGTATCTCCGACCTAACTCCCTCGATGGATATTAGAGCATAATCTCCACAGCAGGAAATATGCTTCAAGTGTTTGGTTGGTTGTGTGTAATAAGGCGAATCTGGTTTACTGTGACTAACCGCCGCTACATCAGCACTCATCTTCCTAGAGATCATCCCCAGCCTTTAGCTGCTATCGTTTTCTCTAAAATAATAGACACTTCTATTAAATTGTTTATAATAATCCTAGTTTAACATGTTTATTTATATGATTCTCATTATATCATTGAATAATTGTTATTTATCTCCATTGAAATTAAAAATAATTAAAAATCCATCTCCTTATGTTTCTATCAGACCAATCCCTAGCATGTTCCTCTACTTGTGACTATTTAATCTGACCTAATTTGTTTAGCATTAATTTGTTTATAGTTTTTCCTGTAATCATGCATAAAATATAATACTTTTCCCACAACAGGTGATTATAGAAATGACAAACTTTCTCTTAATGAAATAAAGAAAATACTATTGATCGTGACAATATTATCAAATTGAGTTTTCAGCGAAAATTCCTGCTTTGAAAGTCCCCTGCATTTCAGCATTTCATAATTATTTTGTATATGTGTATGTGTGTGTTATTGCCTCTTTGCGAAAATTGAAATAATTGTAAGTGTTGCTAAACTCTCAACGACTTTCTCTTACTGTACAGAATGAATTATAATTGACTTACAGATTGAATTATAATCGAAACTTTTTAATTGAAAGGTTTGAAAATTAGAGCGCTTGGGGTTGTTCCCCATTTTTCTAAACCATAAGACTATATTGATCTCAGTATTAGTAGGTTGAGAAATTTTTTACTTTGTAATGTAATTTGGATCGTCTGTCTTATTGGTCTTGAGATTTGTCTGAACCATCTATTTAGTTCGAGCCGTTTGTGCCCAATGTGGGTATTCTAAGACAGTCTTTTCAGTATGTTGTCTATGGGAGAGATTTTTTTTTTTTTAATTTAAGGCGCATCAACATCTGTGGTCATTGGCGCTCGGAAACTTCTCAGTGCACTGCCGGCCTCCGGACAGTGTTCTCTCGTTACAGACAACGCTATCCACCGCCGGACCATGAGCTGTAGAGGATCTTAGGAAGAAAATATCTAATAGTAACAAAGCTGGACTCGAACCCGGGTCTTACCGCATGGGAGCCCAGTTCGCAAACCACTTAACTATTCCCTTCCCTGGATGAGATTTGAGATTGGTTAATATGTGTATCAGTGAGTGGATTTTTCCACCCAGTAAATACGATATAAATATGATAAACATTTATAAATAATTATAATACTTAAATCATGTAAATACGTTAATAGTTAATAATATGGTATATTTACTTTTATGTTCAGGAGCCAAGATTCCATTTGAAGAATAATATGTTCATGTAGAAAGCGATTAGCCTTCATGTGTTCGAATGGTGGGGAAAGAATTCCAGTATCACCTGTAAAGGTAGGGTATTCTCGGATAAGCGGTCCAAATATGCTGTCTTGAGGAACTCCAACGTTTAGAGGAACCGCTATATACCTGTCATTTAAGTGGGATTTTAGTATTAAATAGTTGGTACATGGAAGGAATTTTTTAATTTTAAATAACAAGCCTTCATGCCTTTGTCGAATGCTTGAGCGAAGTCAAAAAACAAAAAATATTCGGGCAATACTACTTCCGCTTAAGGAGAAGAAGTGATAATATCCGCAAAGCGAATTCCTTGTTGGATTGTAGAAAACCACTAATTGATGATTCTAAATGAGTTTTTCGGGACTCTATAAAAGGATAATGTGACTTTGCTTTAAAGTCGCAGTTAAATAAGTGAAAAATTTTTGTTAATGTTAATACAATGGTCCCATTAAAATAATATTTAGAGATTTTTGAACGCTTCTGGCACCAGATATTACTCAGAATGACAGTAAAAATAGACTATGAAATTTATACAAAGCACAAATTAGAAATGACAGGACATAGTTTTTGTTTATAGGTTAGAGATTAGTAAAAAAAAAAAAAAGAAATAAAATTTCTATTTATCTAAAATAAAAATAAATATAAGGCTGAAATAAAATTAATTCTAATAATAAAAAGCTATTAATTTTGAATGCACAAAATTATAAAAAAAAAAGCAATGTATAATCCTATCAGTGATGTAATAAATTTGGAGTTATTTACCTTGTTACTTTCTCATACTCTGGTAAGAGGAACATTGCAATAGGGTCAAATTTCCTTTATTTTAAATTTATCAATTCAAATGTAAACATTTCAAGAATATGTGTGTCTCAAATTTAGAAACTGAATTGATTTCGTCGATTGAAATTTGAGAATTAATTAGTGAAGTGTAAAGCTCCAGATATAGATTTTTGCAGCACTACATTTAAGCATTTGGTATGAAAAAATACAGCCAATTGAAAATATTCCTGAAAGAAAGATCAAGTTTCCATCTAAGGCAAGCTGCTATCAAATTTTGGCTACTTTGTTGGACTGTTAAGGATAAGAAAAAGATAAATTCAATAGCATTATAAAACGAGAAGTATAAGAGAAGAAAGATATTTCAATGAAAAATATATGCTTAAATTAATAGAATATAATTAATTCTAAAAATATGATTAATAGCACTAGAAAATTAGAACTGGATTGCACTTTGTAAGTGCATTCACCATGCAGGGTACATTATACTCAGGTGTAGTACGAAGAAACCCGCTTCTTTTAAAGATGGACATGGTGACTGTAAGTGGTTCAGCTTATGCGGGACCCAGATGATATTAGCTGGACACTTGTAGGAATGTGATCCGATTGATGGCCAAGCAATATAGAATATGCAACAGATGGTACCAGCAACTTAGCCGTACCATGATGTATAGATAAAAAATAAATTGATATATATGATTACTGTTTACACAATGCAGTGACATAAAAATAATTTTATCTTCTCATGATGAAGTATCGACATGAGAAATTTGTTTTATTTTAATTTTGTACTTTTGATTTTTAAGTGAAAGATTTGAACTTGTCAGGTTTTGAAAGATAGGTGTCACCGGTTCTTATGTGTTTCTATTATTTAATTGGAAGTAGTACAGAGTAATTATTCGAATATCATGAACGAATATGTATTTCCAGTCACTTACTTATTCACCGCAAACTGGGCTATTTAAGAAAAACAGTTCTCAAATGTTAGTTGGAATTATTAATATATCATCAAACGGTGCGCATAAGCAGTCATCGGTCTCTCAGTAAATATTTCTTGGATAAGGATTTCAGTTCTCCGCTGAGGGGTAGGTTTAATTCAATATAGTTTCTTAGACTTGGAGCCCTAGTGCCATCCTAGGAGCCTTAATAGCTCACGGTCAATTGTTGGATAACGAGAAAACACTGCTCAGAATTTTGCAGTGCACTAAGAAGGGCTTCGGGTCCAGAGTGGCTTTGATTAGCGCAGGGTTTGGTCCCTCCCTATAGACAATAATAAAGAGATAAGCCCGTTGCAACTTGAAGTTTCCATAGATGGAAAAACATGAGAAGAAATCTATTTACAAAAAAACAATCATTGATTACTACAATGAAAAATTTCAAGAGAGACTATGCCACTCACATAGTCTGAGGATTGCTTCGATGCTCCTGAGAAACATCCTTGAATGCTTGTTTCCCGACTGGCTGTTTTCTTTTTCATAGCTTGTTTTTAGGACTCTTCGAGAGTTGGTGTTTAACTTTTGAAATGTTGTTTCTTGACTCCCCAATGTTAATATTAAGATTAAAGCAATGAAATTGCAGGGATTTTAAACGATTTTGTGGTAAATTGAAGATGGTTGTCCATGCGCCCCTTCAGCGCAATCGCGCGAAAAAGTATAGTTGAAGTGTGCCTGCAGTGCACGATGCTATTGTGTTAAGGCTGGAATCACAACGTGAAGTTTCTAGCGCTCAAATATTAGTAACTGTTCATCTATGATAACCTCAAGAAGGGCCGACTTCTGCCAGCCGGCGATTTTTATCAAGAATCAAACTATAGAGATCCAAACGCCGTTTTCTATAATTTAATCTGTCTAATTCAGTATTAGGGTACCAGCAGAGAACGAATGTCTTTTTCATAGAATTAAAAGAATCCTATAAGTGGTATCCATCTTTTTGCTAATTAAGCATATAAATATGATAAATTTTATCATTATAATTATTAGTAACGTGAAAACAATTCTGATAAAGATAAATTTTAAATTTCTATATTTTTACAATTATAATTATTATTAAACTGTTCATAAATATCTGTGTTAATTCGTTTACCACTTTGCTATAATTTATGGATAGAAACATTACAGTTTATTTATAAAGTAACATTTGTATGAAAGTTAAAGACTCACTTTTCTAAGAGGCTGCTGCTCTCTGGTGTTCTTGGTTGATGACAGAGTTACCAACTATTCCAGTAGAACAAGTTGTCAGCAACTTCTTTGCTCTAAGATTAATTGCAGTCGCGCCCAACATTTTTCTATATTAATATCATTCAGGTCATTCGATTCTTTTTTGCAATTTAACTGATATTACAAAAGTGTACATACAACAATGGTAAAATAAGTTATAGTTTTGGTAATTAGGTTTTAATTATATTATTTATTTTGCTTATGTTAATGATTGATAGGCTGCTTATTTTAATGACTACAATATTGTTTCTTTTTTTTTTTATAACTTTTAAGAAATAACGTAATCATTTTAACAAATTCATCTGAAAACGTTAATTAAAAAAAAAAAAAATGTATTCAGTCAAGTCGTTATCACCAAATTTGCTGTATCTTCTCATATAAAGCTTAATTAAATGTGCCATTGGAATTGAAATGGGTACATTGCTTCCTATATTGTTTAGGGAAGGGATTAGCTCAGAGTTTAGCTCGCTGGACACTCACGCGGATGTCCCAAGTGCTGCTCTTAAGTTTTCTCTCTTCCTCCTCTATAGCTCACTGTTGTCTGTAACGAGAGAGCACTGTCCAAAAGCCGGCAGTGAACTGAGAAGCTCCGGGCGATTTTTAAGGACCATAGATGTTGATGCGCCTTAAATTAAAAAAAAATATTGTTTTAATGTTAAGTTGTTGGAAACATTGTAGTCCCATTGATTTTATGCATTTTTCTTTATTAATTAGTAGAAACACAAACATAGTTATTCATTAGACAACAAATTAAAGTCCACTATACGCTTGAGTTCACGCTTGCCCTGAACGAGCGTTGTAAAAAGACCACTCTCGTATTTAAACAATATTATTTTTTTTCTGTAAAAGCTAAAATTATTTAAAAACAGATATAATAAACATTTAATACTTGAACGATAATCTCTAAGAGAACAGTCGCCGTTGAAAAGGAGAAAGTTATCTTCAGAAAGGTTATAGAACATTAGGTTAAATTTAAGCAATATTATATCATATTTTATGATATCTAATTCATTGTTAACTGATTTTGAAAATGTAAAAACCAACTTTAATTCAATATTAAAGATTACTACTTTATTGCATTAATATATTAATATAGTTTAGCAGTTTAAATAAAAGCTTAAAATTTATTTCATTGAAATGGGGGGATCACATTCTTTTTAATCTCTACAGATTAAGATCACAGCTGTATACACTGATTTTGGTCGAATTATTCCCTCATTAAGCGACTGTTGTATAGAAATTAAATCAAAACAAGGAAAGACTTCATATGGTTAATTTGATTGAGAATCGCAGTAATGAAAATGATCGACTGCTTGTGCGGTTTTTGCCCAAGATACCATTCCCTATACTTTCGCTTAAAAAACTTATTTTTTTTTGCATATTAATGAGAATCCCTTATTATATTTTGCTTTTATAGAAAAATAAAATGTTCTATAAAACAGTAGTCTTTCTTTTTATAATGTCCTGCATATGACGCTAAAGCCAAATATATAGTACGCATCCCATAATCAATATATCCACGTCCAATCACATAGACACTGTACCAATCACAATGTTGAAGTGAAGATGTCAAATATGGGCGCGTAATTTAGGCCAATTGTAAATTTAGAATTATTAAGTTGACCACGCCTACATTTTACACCTTCACTTCTGCACTGTGATTGGCTAATTATTTATAGCTACTGAATTCTCTGAAAAGTCTAGTTTAGAATTTTTTTTTTACTAATTTTTCTCTCTAGGTATTTTATAAATAATAAAATTACGCTATACAAATTTTTTATAAAAAAAAAAATGAAATGCAAAAAATCAACGTTAATCAATGTAAAAATCAAAGTTATTTCTAACATAATATTTACATTTTTGTATAATTAATGTGGTATATAAAGAACAAATTTAGCATTTTTCAATCCATTGTTAAATGAGAAAGCAAAAGAGAATTAGGCTGAAATGATCCAATCAAAGTCCGCCATTTTGTATTTAGCCGTTTATACTAGCGGGACAAAATGAAATTGATATTAAACATAAATTATAATTTCTCAAAGAATTTCATAATATTTAGTTTAAAAAAAATTTCTCTGACATCGAGTTTGTAGCTATTGTATTGTCATTTAGGTAACCTGCATGTTTTTGTATTAACCGACCGGTTTTAGAAGTTCGCCCATCATCAGGATGTTTTGTAAATCAAGGTATAACGCCGCTTGCAAGAGCAAATTCAATTTACACACTATTAAAATAGTGTCTATTGTAAAGGCGGATATCTGCAAGAGCTAATTAAATCAAAATATAGTTTATCGCGACAGCATAAAAAAAGGAATCTAACTAATTATTAATGTAATTAAACGAATAAAGTATAAAAAGTAGAAGTGTTATATACTTTATCAATTTTCTTTAGTCCTACTAGTATTTACGGCAAAACAAACAATGGCGGTGGATTTTGCATTTCCGTCTAATTCCTTTTTGCCTATTTTTCCAACCATGGACCGAAAATTCTGAGTTTTTCCTTTTAGCTCACATTAAAAATAGATAAAACAATAATATTATGTTTTTGTGGTGGTTGGTTTCGTAGAGCTGGAAAGTATCAGAGACATTTTCTGTAATAGCCTGCTTCATTTTGGGTCATCGACCGGTTTTGGGCGTTCGCCTATCTTCAGGATGCGTTTTTTAGGCAGTGACAACACTGACTTGCAGAGAGCAATTTCAGTTTACACATATAATAAATGTAATGTTAAAAGTAACTTGATTATTTAGATTTTTTATGTAAGATTTTCTATTGCACAATTTTATAATTTATGAAATAACTGTGTAGGGAATATTAGTAAAAAAATTGTAAACTTGATTTTTCATCGACTTAAGTAGCTATAAATAAATAACCAATAAGATCTTAGAAGTGAATGTGTCAAAAGTGAGTGTGGAATTTAGGCCAATCAAAAATTTAAAATTATTATGTTTACCACACCCACAATTCACACCTTCCCTTCTAGATTCCTTCATTTTTACTTTCTCTTACTCCTAGTAAGAGGAAGTACTTTTTAATATATGTTGCGGTGCCCACATATTAAAAGATTTATTCAAAAATCTACCAACTATGTAACTATGTAAATTGGAGTTAGAGAAAGTTTAGTGAGTGTTTCTCATCAGAATTTTCAGTATAACTATATATTGCTGCTAAGGATTTTGCCAGAGGTCTATGCGAATATGATCACATCGACTAGCCGCCATTGCCGTTAAGATTTAGTATTTCTTTATAAATTTACAGAAAAAAAATAGGGTTCAATCATTTAAAAAATTCCACCTTCTTGATGCTAATTATTGAAATGTTAATGTTGTATACCCTAAATTATAGGCAAGAAGTTAGCTAATTACCTAAAATGATCTAAGAATAATCGGTCCATCCTTTTTTTATCTTTTATTTCAAAATTTTATATACCTCATTAAATGATGCCTACTTAATTCATCTTGATTGTATTACATATTAATTAATAATTCCTTGGTACTCTTCATATATGATGATCATGATAACAATAGTGTAATATGATATCAAAAGATATTACTACATAGATAGCTATTTAATATTCTGTGACACTGACTATTTTAAAAATAACACTTAATTCTTCATTGTCTCCAGCCCACAAATAGCTCATTATTCAACGTCCTTTAAAAGGCAATTATTTATTTGCTGCATATTTGTAAATTATGATACAAAATATTATTAACTGTAGGTCTTCCAAAATATGAAATAAAAGAAAGTAAACTTTAATAAATGAATATAATTCATTGTATTTCTGAATTTTAAGACTATTCATTCCTCTTACATTCAGTAAGATGAAGTATTGCAATCGTGATAAATTTTCGACGTTGAGTATTCACCGGAAATACACATTTTCAGGTCTCTTGAGTCCGAAAAATGTTGTGTGTGTGTGTGTGTGTGTGTGTGTGTGTGTGTGTATGTGAACAGCGTATCTCACTAAAGATCGCAGTAAGTTCAAACTTCACATTCCGTGTAGGTATCACCATGAGATCCGCCATTAAGTTATCGGCCAAAATTTCTCAACCAGAAGAACCGCTTTACTAATTAAACTTTTCATTTTTTTTTCGATTTTCTCAAAAATCACTGCAACGATTTTCTTTAAATATGCTTTAACAACTACAGATATTAACAGCTACAACTTTTATTTTAAACATTTCTTTGGAAAAATTCATTTAGGGCAGTTTTTGGGGGAAGGGGTGTTTTTCCTCTAAAATGCTAATTTAAATTATTATAGGATTCTTTCAGTTAAATAATACTGATATTCCGTCTTGGCAACTCGTGCTCTACAATCTCATCTTCATATTCCTGAACCTTGGCTCCGGCAGTGGAGGATCAAAGCAAATCCAAACACATAGTATTCACCTTAAACAAAAAACTCTTCCTCCTCTTTACTTCAACAATATTATCCTTCCCATTGCGAACCAAGTACGATATCTCGGATTATTTCTTGACAAACGACTAACATGGAACCCCTATACCAGAGTGAAACGAATTGACTGCAACTTGAGGTATAAAATGCTAAAAAGACTACTTGACAAACGTTCAAAACTGACTCTAAGGAACAAGAAAATGCTATACACTGCTCTATTAGCCCCCATTTGGACATACGGCATAGAGATCTATGGCACTGCAAAACAATCCAATCTTAACGGACTTTAAACTCTACAATCTAAGATCCTAAGAACAGTAGTTGATGCTCCCTTCTACATCTCCAACCAACAATCCACTCCCAACTTAACATTCCATTCATCTCAGAGCTAGCCCAATTTTGTTGTACAAAATTTCACTCCAAACTAAGTTGTCACCATAATCCTCTGATCCAGAATATGTCCACCAGAACACCGCCCAAAAATACTAGTCGGAAGCTGAAGCGGCGGTGGCCACGCGACCATCTTAACGTACAACGTCCACCTCCTACGATAGCTGCTGTGTAAGCTTGCGGTAGTGGCAAACTAACGGCTTCCATCTCTCACAAACTCGTCGTTCATATCTCACAAGCAGCTATCGTATACATATGTATATATTGACTAATATATATATATATATATATACACAAATTACGCACTCATCACTTTTGTTTGTTGTACATTGCATACAGTTGCAAAATAAATTAATAAATAAAAAAAAAAAATACTGATTAGAATATGTTGCCAAATTTGTAAGTTAAAAAAAAACTCTTATGACCGTAAGTACGTATTTACTGAACAGTTTTTTTTCTCCAGTTTACTGTAATTTTCTCATAAACATCCCATACGAATTTTTATTAAATTCGATACTATATCCGAAAAAGGTTATTTTAGGGCGTTTACAGTGAAGAGATGGTAAAGTAGAATTCTTTATTAATTTTAGATTCACACATTGATATAACAATAAAGTATGCCACCTTAGTATGTATATATGTAAATAGTGTTTAATTGGGATGAATGTATTTATTAGAATGAGTGTATTTATTTGTGTGATTCTCGTATGACAAGATGTTTTAGAAATAATGATGGATGGTCTAAACAGAGTGACCAGTTAGTATAGTTGAATGCCAGAGGCAGTTTATAAAGGCGCTAATGATCATGGCAATTGATGTGCCAAAAAAAAAAAAAAATTAAAGCCAACTAAATATATAACAAGAAAACTAGAAATTTGAAGAAAATCTGTCATTTATAACCGTGTAAATAAGAAATAGTTTTGTGAGTGTGTCACACCAGATTTTTTTATTATTACTTTCTCTTACTGAGTAAGAGAATTTAGATCGTATTGTGCATTTAAAATTGAGTTTTTACAAGAAATGCTTGTTATCTATTTCTCTGATACGAAAAAAAATGTTATTAGCGAATGGTATGTAAGTTTTGTTTTTTTTTTGAAATTTTCTCAAAAAAGTTCCAAGGAATTTTTTAAAACTTGAAATATTAACTTTATAAAATAAAAAATAAAAAAAGTAATTAGTTTTATTTGAAACATTTTTGCGAAAAACAAATATTTTTAAGAAGATCTGGGGAATCTAATTTTAATAAATAATCATCTCAAATTAAAAACTGAAATAAATAAAAGATTATAGAGAGAAATTTTATATTAAAATAAAGTGCTACACCATTTGTTGGATTCACTGTTTTCGTACCCTGCATTCACGTGTTTCTCCAGATTACGTTTAAAATCTTTCAAGTAATAATTAATACTTCGTAATAAATGCTTAGCAAAACCATCGGTAATGTCAATCGACAATATCTCATTGGTAAATATCAGAGGCATTTTCCATGATAGCCTGCTTCTTGTTATGGTCATCGGCAGGTTTCGGGCGTTCGCCTATAATCAGGATGTTTTTGTCAAACTTTGTAATAACATAGACATGCACAGAGCAAATTCAATTGATGATCTGAGCAGTCCAATCTTAATAAATATCGTCTCAAAATAAAAACTGAAATAAAAAAAAGATTATAGACACAAATTTTAAAATAAAAAAACACATGAAACCATTCGAGTGAAACCATTTAATGTATCAACTGAATTTGCTAAGTGCGTCTATATTATTGCACTGTTTGACAAATAACATCCTAAGGATGGGCGGACCCCCGAAAGCGGTCGATGACCACAAAAAGAAGCAGCCTATCACGGAAAATGTCCCTGGTGCTTTCCAGCTCTGCGGAAACAACTACAACATCCTAACAATTCTCAGCAAAACTGGTGCAAGCCAGGCTTTGACGTCGATTTACTACATTCACTTCCTAATGATCAGCTTCAGTACACCCATATTTAGGATCTCACATGTTGGGAATTTTCGTATCGGCCGGGAAGCACTTCAAAAAGGCTGTAGCATTGGTCTGTATATTGTCAATTGTTTGATCTATGTTGGATTTAAAAACATAGTCGTCGTCCTTATTATGACAGTCGCAGTTCTGCAATAAATAATACGTGTGCAATGGTAAGAGGAAGTTGATGGAGTTGAATAATATACAAACACTACCCACATTGTACTAAACATTATATTTTACATTAATTTGAGAGAAAGAGTAAAAGAGAGGATAGATTACTACTGTTGTGATGTTGGTGGTCGAAATGTAAGCGCCAATCCAAAATATTCTATATTTCTAAGTCGTCATCTATCTTTCTGAAGGAACCCAGACATGGCTAACAGATATCCAAGAAACAATAGTGAGCTTATTTTTAATGTTACAACGTGTCCGAATTCTTTTTTGTCATTTTTTATCATATTACCCATTTGGATCTTTATCAGTTACTTATAAACAAGTTTGTGCTGTAATAAAAATAGAAGTTTTATTTCCTTCAAATAAAAGCAAACTAGAAGATTAGTAAGTTTGAAAGTATTAACCATAACTAAGAATGATTAGTGAAGTTCATTAAATTGAACGCTGTCAAACCAACTAAGAAATGACTCCTGTGAATTCAATACAGGTTAGACCAGCTTTAGGTAAGTTATCAATTCGATTCTAATTAATATTCAGGTAACTTTTATACGATTAGTTTTAAGAATTGTCAGTCAGCAGCATGAACAACTAAAAATGAGAATTGATAAATCATTTGCCCGGAAAAATACCGTTATATGTCCGGCAATTCATAAATTATAATTTGCATTTCTAAAGTTTAAATTCGATATTTCTTTTTACTTTTCTTTTGATCCTCATACGCTTAAAAATCGCTGTATACGCCTATGCTACCACTCGGAGACAATATATCTAATCCCAAAGTTCGAGGCTTTATTAGTGAAATGCCGATTTTCTCTCGTTATAGACAACACTGGCCTTCACCACACAGTGAGCTGTAGAGGTTCCTAGGGCGAGAAAATCTAAGGACAGCACTGCTGGACCAAATACCCGGGACATCTGCGTTGGTAGTTCAGTACACTACCACGAATTAAACTCAATTGAGTTTTCACTGGAAATACATCTCATAAACTTCCCTGAGTATGAAAACATTGTATTTTAGCGAATCATCTCTGTGTATGTGTGTGTGTTTGAACAAAATATATCATGCAGTCAGAATCTCATTAAAGAAAAAAAAGGAAGGAATCTGGTGTGAAACACTCAGACGACTTTCTCTTGCACTAAATATTACAATTTAATCAAGAAATTTTCTTAAAAATTGCCAAGTTACAATGTTTAGATGGGATGGCCATAAACATGGTGGTGGAGATTGTACTTCTATAACTGAGCGGTCTTATGTGGAGCACTATATGTCAAAATAAGAAAACTAGTGCATAGTTAAATTTAACCTAACTGACAGACCATCAATACTCCTCTAAAACAAATTTTTTTCAGAAAAATCTGGTGTGAAACACTCACAGAACTTTCTCTTACTCCAGTTTTCCAAATTGTAATTGACAAATTTTATAGTCGATGTACCAACTTTAATGAAATTTCGTCGAAAACTGAAGAAAAAAAAACTGTTGAGTAAAAGAGCACTTCCGGTTTACTAATTTTCTCGGAAACTCGGGATTTTGGCCATCTATTTATTTCTAAATCAATTTTGGTTGGATGATAGAATTGTATAATTCACTATGATAGCACTTTAGAGGAAACATATCCCCCAAACCTCCCCCCAAAAACCCCCTTAAATAACATAACCGAAAGAAATGTTTCAAATAAATGTTGTAACACTTTATATGTGTAGTTCACATAAATTAGTTTAAAGAAAATGGTTAAAGCCGTTGTAGAAAAACAGCAGAACCTTGTAAAATACTTTTTAGTAAAAACGCACTTCCGGTTATCCAATTTTTTGAAACTCGGAATTTCAACAACACATTTAATTCTAATTAACATTACTAAGATTATAAAATTGTATAGTAAACTGGAATAGCACTTTGGAGGACAACCTAATCCTCCTTCCCCTCCCCCCTAAAAGTGCCCTTAAATGCATTTTCCCGGAGAATTGTTTCAAATAAAAATTGTAGATCTTTGTATGTGTAGTTGATGTAACAAGATAAAAAAAAAAGAAATCGTTGGAGCCGTTTTCTAGAAAATTGGAAAAAAGTAAAAAAAAAAAAAAAAAATCTGTAAAGTGGTACTTCCGGTCAAGGAATTTTGACATATAACTTACTGTCAGATTCCGTGATGATACCTAAACTAATTATTAAGTTTAAATTTTCAGCGATTCTTTGTTTTTAATATATGCTGTTCAAATACATACACACACAAACGTACTCACATAGAACATTTGATAAAAACCACTTTTTTGGCTATTTCCGGAGAAAACACGATATCGAAAATTCGACACGATTAGAATACTTGCTCCTACTAGGAGTAAGACAGGGAAGAATGTACAGGTAATGCTGGACATTGGAATTCCCCCTAAGCTAGTGAGGCTTATCAAGATGACAATGAGCTCAGTACGATGCCACGTCTGCATCGATGGCAATCTTTCAAATGAGTTCTCCACTCTTAAAGGCCTGAGACAAGGGGACAGCCTAGCTTGCCTATACTTTAACCATGCCCTGGAGGGTGCAGCGAGGGAATCAGGTGTTCAAGTTGGTGGTACTATCATTAACCGGACAGTGCAAATATTGGGTTACGCGGATGATATCGATATCATCGGGAGGAGCTTTAGTGCCATGAGTGAGGCCTTCTCCAGACTGCAGGATGCGGCTGCGCGAATGGGACTAGCCGTGAATGAGTCCAATACAAAATATATGGTCACTAATCCTCAAGGTAATCCACCAAACCAAGTTCAAGTGGATCACTACACCTTCGAGAGCGTGAATAGCTTTGTCTATCTTGGCTCACTAGTGACTAATGATAGTGATATAAATGCGGAAATCCAGCGAAGAATTATAGCCACCAATAATTGTTACTTTGGTTTGGTTAGGCACCTGAAAAGTCACATTCTATCTCGCACCAACAAAACTGCGTCTCTATAAGACATTAATCAGACCTGTACGTACCTACGTCTCTCAATGCTGGACGATATCCAAAATCCAAGAATCCCAATTACTCCGAATGGAAAGAAAAATATTAAGGCGGATTTTCGGAGCAGTTTTTGATCCGGCAAACTTGTCCTGGCTCATAAGAACTAATACGATTTATAAATATTGGCAGACTGAGATAGGCGGGACATGTATCTAGGCTGAAAGATAACTCCATACTAACAAAGCTCCTAGAAGAAATTATTCACTCATCAAGGCGTCGGGGGCGCCCGAAATTGCGCTGGTTGGATGGTGTGAAGGCTGATGCGCGATCCCTGCTAGGTTTACAAGACTGGAGGGCGGCAGCTTCAGACAGAGATGTTTAGCGGACTTTGCAACAGGATGCCTTGACACCACGTGGGTTTTTGCGCCACGAATGACGATGATGATGATGATGACTAGGAGTAAGAGAAAGTAAAAATGTTTCAAATAAAATTGATACGTTTCAATCTCTACAGCAAGCATTCCAATTTTATAGAAATAAAAACATATTATTTATATTGAAAATCCTTATACTTCTTTTAAAGAAAATTCCAGAAAATTCTGTCAATGCTTCTAATATGTATTAATATTACGCAGTTGGTTAAAGCACATTGAACTGAAAAGATATTTTAGAGGAAAGCGTACCAATCCCTTCTTATCTCCAAAAACCCCCAATAAATTAAATTCCCCCAAAAATATTTCTAATAAATATGTGATGTATTTATGTATATAGATAGTATACGAAGTTTAAAGAAAATCCTTGGAATCGTTTCGAGAAAATCACGAAAAACTAAAAAACACTCAATAAAGTAGCAATTCCGTTTGATGGAATTTTTCGCCTGATATGTTCATGTCTGATGGGGTGGTAGTACCTAAATGGAATGCCAAACTTGGCTTTCCTATGTCTTTTCGTTTTGGGGATATTCTGTTAAAACACGCATACGCAGTCCATTCACTCCAAAACATATATTTCTGATAAAAACTCAATTTCGAAAATCTGGCAAAGTCGCAATACTTCCTCTTTTACCCAAGTAGTAAAAGGAAGTAAAAAAAATCTGTCAATGAAAATTACCTAAATAGTTACGATAATAATCGTTGATTGTTAAGCAATACATATAACTCTTATAAATGTTAACATAACATTAAACAAAAACTTTAGCAATCAAGTTTACATATTTAATGGGATCCAGTTGAAGCAGCTGTATTATGTGTTTTCTTATTTGGTTTTCACATGTTATAAAGTGGAAAACCTCTAGCTAAGAAGGGTTTCCCTATCCTTCTTTCAATGTAGACGGCCGGGAGGTAGCCTTAATCTAAAAGTATTTCAAGCAATAGCGTGTGTTCAAGTAAAGCATACTCCCCCACACCATGGTATAAGAACAGACACGGGAGAGCGCGGGTCCCAGGCCGCGCATAAAACTAAATGGAACAGTATCTTAAAGAATTTAACTTACACAACCCTAGTAGTATACACCTTCCTTGGCTTGCACCGCCAATCTACTTGCACACTTTCTAACCAACTAAACCTAACCTTACCAAACCCTCTACACACTTATTCTCAATAAGAAGGGAGAAACGAATCGTAAATGTGATTTATAAAAATTGCCGGCTAACCCAATCGAAGGTTCATGAACGCTTTGAGGGGTTCAACTGAAATGAGAGAGGTTGCTTTATTTTTTTTTTTTCTTTCTTACTTTATTTTTCTACATTTCTAGCACTAAAAATAAAGTAATCTAAATCTGTAGACGAATTCTAACTTAGTCTTTAATTTTTCTTGAGATAAAGGAAGCCTGTAAAAATTTTATGTTTCAAAAGAGGAGATTTCATTATTTATAATTATTTTCAATAATTAAGAGATCCACATATAAGTTATAGTTTATGTTTCTGTTGTATTATTATTGTAAGTTAATAAAAACACACACGCCCACAAAGTAATCACAATACTCAAATGTATTAATATACGGTCGGGATTAATTCAATGGTATCGAGTAAGTTGTTGTGGTTGGCTCCGCTGAGCTGGAAAGCATAAGAGATATTTTCAGCGAAATATCATCAGATATATTTGGAGTATATCAACTAAATTTGCTCTGTGCAAGTCTATGTTATCATACTGTTTTGACAAAAACATCCTTATGATGGGCGAATGCCCGAAACCGATCGATGACCACAAAAGGTAGCAGGCTATCACGGAAAATATCTCTGATATATCGAGTAACATTTAGAACTTAGAGGTCTCAGGTTGTGCCTGACATATTTCGGACTTCACAATATTATATTTACAAACTTAATATTGAACAGAAATAAAAAAAAAAACCATAAACCTTTATCCAACAGAACAGTATGCAATATTTCAACTTAACTAGTAAATTTTACAGATTAGTAACTTTTCTTTGTATATTAAATATATTCATTAGAAATTATATTTTTTAATTACTTAAAAACACCTTATAATTTTACTATTTTGTTCTTTATTGTAAATTTTATGTCAATTAATCTTTGATAATGGCATTTACACTGTCGTAACGTCAGATGAAAAAAATGTAACTAACTTTGAATCCTGGAAGAAAAAGTTAAGATTCTTGTACAGCTCTTTATTTATTCTAATTGACGACTTTTTTTTTTTTTTTTAAATTCTGGCTTTTTGCAACATAACCAATTATAATTGATCATGAATTAATCTTATGTAGGAGATGCAGCCACATAGTATAAGCTAAGGACAATGCTTACCGAAGCATTATCAGATCCCCTATGTAAAATCAGAAAATGTTCTCAGATTGAAGTGAAAGACCTCTTCTTTGAAAATAAAGCAGTTTTAAAGAAAAATCGGTTTAACTGATTTGAGTCCTAATAAAGGTTCATTGATCTTCATGTTTGTAGTTCTCTTTCCATTTTTATTACCAATCTATACATTCTATTGCCTAATCAAGCTTTTTTGACTCTTTTAGTCTTTAGAGCCATTTTATCCGAAGCTATCAGTGCTACATTAATCAGCAGGAGCGAGATACATAGCCAATTTGTTATACATGGTTTCTCCTGGGTATTAATGGTTCTTACAACAGTCCCAATATTAAATTAAGCAGTAAAGACGGAAAGGGATTAGCTCAGTGGTAGCGCGCTGGACTAGCAAGGCGGTGGTCCCGAGTTCGAGTCCAGCTGCTGCCCTTAGATTTTTTCTTCCTAGAAGCCTCTTACAGCTAGCTTCCCAGTAATGGACAGTGCTGGCTGTAACGAGAGAACACTTTCCGGAGGCCGGCTGTGCACTGAGAAGTCTCCGAACCTTGGGGTAGCTATATGGCCCCAGAAGGGCTTTGGATAGCCTAGGGCTTGGTCCCTCCCCATGGGAATAAAAACAAAAAAAGCAGTAAAGACCAGGATGAGTTATTGCATTCTTGTAACTGTTGGTTTTGAACCTTTCTACGGCAACGTGTTAGAATCCAACATCTTTCTTATTAAATTAATCAATTTATTCGAGATACTCTTCTCTCAAGATTTTCCTGTTAGTAGTGCCATAAGATTCCTAAGTCTACTCCGAAAGTAGGCTTAGAAAACTAATGGTTCTGCTTACCGGAAAATTTTCTTCGTTCTAAACTGCTATCCATTATTGCGACAATATTTTATACCTGCAAATGAAGAGCTTTAAAGCCTCTAGAACCAAAATAAACAAAATTTTATTTATCTGGGTGATGGAGCCACAGCGCTAGAAGACATCATCATCATTATCATCATCAACATCATGAGTGACGTTGTATTGTGCAGTCCAGGATTCCTTAATATTTTTGGGGATAAAACGTCGACAAGAACATTAAAATTCCTGTTTATAGTTACAAATTATTATATAGAAATCATTACTCCTTGGGAAGAATATCAACTTGTAAAATTGCTGTGACTTAAGGAATTAATAATTTTTAAGCAAAGTTATTGTGCATAAAATAACTGTTTACTCGAAGGCAAGTGGTCAAGCTTTTTTGTATTTTTAAGTCATGCTCACCCCAAGAAAATAAAGGAAGGACCCCACAGTTTAATCTGTGACTTTCCCCAGACAGAAAGAAGGGTCCTAACCCCCTCATATATATATATATATATATATACTAAACTATATACCGCACTATATCACACTACAGGCCAAGTCTAATCGAAAGGGATTAATTTTTTAAACGAGTTCCTAACCCCACAAAGATCTTCTAACCCTACAGAACGATACCCAGGGATATTGGTAGTGTTGTTTTTTGTTTTATTTTTTTCTTTCTTTTATGGTAGTGCGTAACTAATTAGAATGAGAGTAAACGTTATATACCATGGTAGTGGGTGGAGTAAACATTTCCTTCTGTAAAACATCCCCTTTGAATGATTCAAAATAGTTATTGCGTTTTATTTTATCACTACTTTAAAGTCATATTATATATAACAAATGTTTAATTGTTTATAATTCTTATGGAGGCAGCGATGGATGATTAAGTTAGGAATAATAATGTTGTATAAATATCTACTTGTCTTGTCAAGAGAACAGGATATATCACACCATTTGAATTGATGAGATTATGACTTCAGTGCTTTATGGCGGCCTGGCTATCGGATAGAAATACAATCTCCTGACTCCCATATTTCGATTATCGAGGAATATGTTGGGAAACTTGCCCATAGGCTCCGATTTTCTGGTCCTCACGCCAAAACACTCCGGCCCCACTTTCTTCAGAGGGTCTCTGGTTCATACGTATACCATTCAATGGCAGTTCTTTAATTCTAGACAGAGCGGATTCACGCTTCGAAGATGAAAATTTTTAAAAAAGCTGTACTTCTTAGTCATTCCTTCCATAGGAAAGTTCCAAAGGGGGAAGCTGGCAGGTAGTGATAATCACTCACTTGTGCCAATGTACTCTTCCTTTCCTGAGTTCTTCTGGATATTCTGAGAAGAGCTCTCCTAACCAAAAGGTGAAGAGGTGTGAGGTAGAGAATCACCATAATCCCGGGTATGGGCAAGTCCTCATTGCTCCCGCCATGCATAAACATACAAGACACTATACATTATCAAGGGTTTTCTTGCTAGTGGCTGACTTGGTCTTACTCGCTCGCCACCGCACGAAAGGTGTTTATGGGCCTTACCATCATGGTGGACATCCATTTCTGGGTGCTTGGGGAACAATTCCAAATTTCAACCACCATGATCGAGTGTCTTTACTGACAGTTGTTTCGATTTGTGTATGCCATAGGAGATGAATGTTGAAAGTTACCCATAGGTATTTAATCTCCTTCTTCCATACTATCTCGACTCCGACGGATGTTTTTTACGTTTGGAAGAGTTCTTCTTCTAGTCAAGGATACTATGATAGTTTTTTTAATTAAAATTCAACCCCAAAGAAAGACATCACTTACTGGCAATTTCTAATCCCCGTTTTATTATTTACATAGGGTTTTCTTAACTCCGGCAATTATGACAATATTAGCGCATATCCATGACAGAAGGTGTCAAAATCCGTCAGTTTGCGGAAAAGTTCGTCAACCACTAGGCTCCATATCATAGAGTGGCTCTAATCATCTTTGAGGACAGCCGTTGGTTGTAGTGATCTTGATGGTCCCCGGCCTACCAATGTCTCCACCGTTCTTGTGGACAGCACCTCGTTCATCCATTTTGCCGTTGAGCTGTGCACTCCCCTTTTAATTAGGGCCCTACCAACAGCCTCATGTGTGGTGTTGTGGAATGCTCCTTCTAGATAACATTCTAGATAACAGGCAAAGATGGCCGTTTCTTTGACATCAGGGGCCCTCTGGATTCCTTCCGTCAACAGGTGCAGAGCGATGTCCGTAGTTGCTAGATATGCATACTGCCATGGATGCAAAGGCGTCCTCTCCAGAACCTCTGTTCTTATATAATTGTCCAGGGCCTTCTCCATTGCCTTACAATAAAAGGACGTAAGTCAGATAGGCCTGCAGATTTTGGTAGAGCGGCGTCTTTCTTTCCCACATACAAAAGAAACGCCATCCTAGCCCTTCTCTAGAGTCTCCGTATTTACGAGGTCTATTTATATTTAAATATAAATTTATATTTTAACATTTTGCCGGTATCAAACTGCATGTAGTTATAAAGAACTGCATAATTCTATGCAATAAATTATGTATGGGTCTATGTGCAGAAAACGATTAAAATCGCTAATTTACTTTTCCATTAAATGCAACAGATTCAGGCATTGGATTGAAAATGTTACAAATCTTGAAAAAAAAAAAAAATCAAATGTGAATTTAACTTCATCGACAAAATGTGTTTAGTAAATGGTTGAATGTTTTGAATTAACAATGATATATTTATAGTACAAGTAAATATTAAAAATGTTAAAATATTCGATAAAAAAACTAAAATAATTAGAATTGTATTCACCATTGGCCATGAACAAGGAAAAGCAGTTTATATAGGAAGCGAAGGAAGTGTAGAGAGGAGTTTGAGCCCGTTAGATGGCACCTCTACCACAGAGCATGTGTGGGCGGACCCGGTCTATGATTTACAAAATAGTCTTAGACTTTCAAACAACTTTTGTGCCATTTATTTTATTTATTTTTTTAACTATATATACATATATAATATTATTTTATTAATTTATATTTAAACAATATTCATAAATTTGTGTACATTAGAGTAACTTGAATTATATATAAATTTTTCTCAACATATCTTAGTTTGCATGTTTAATTAAAATTATCCTTAATGAGCATTGTATTTCAAAATGAATTTATTTTTTTCAATGAAGGAATTGTTCATAATAAATTTAAAAGAATATTTCTTTGCAGACCATTATATAGCTTTTTATTTACAATTTATTTATTTAATGATTGTTTGATTAAAATATTTTTATAAACATTGTTGAACTAAGTTTATCGTAATTGCAGACAGTTACCAGTTCACAATTTCCTAGTATTCAATAGTAATCAATCGTTAGCAGCATTAATTATCTTTATAACTTCTCCAGAAATCGTTATGAATAAAAGCGCTTGTAACTTAATATACTAATTATAAAGTAGGACATCATCAATTTAAGAAATATTTCCATAGAAATCTTTAAGCCATATTGGAATTCTAAGAGCGTAATAGTCCTGGAAGTCTTGAATATTTGTTATTTTTAAAAATCTGGAATAGTTAATGGGCCAAGCTAGAAAAGCTTTACAGGATGTAGAATTGAACTAAATTAATTTAAGAAGATAAGTAGAATGGCTTCTGGACCTACCTATAATATTAATCGATTTTTTTTTGTTTTTAACAAAAGGAATGTATAAAAATTAAGAGCGATATAATTGCGTGAAAGCAGTCATGTCCAGATTTCTTCGAGAATCGCTTCACAGTTATAAGGAAAACTAATAATGCCCAGAAAAGAGGGCTGACCAAATCAGTTGATCTAGAAGCTGGACAAAAACTATCTGAACAAGAGATTCATCCATAACGCCAATGTTTAAATGAAATTGAAAAACATTAAGTGAATCGAAGTAATAATTTAACAGTTAAAAAACTGGTATGAAACATTTACATGGCTTTTCTCTTTACAATTATTGGAATTATATTTAACAAATGTCGAAAAAATGTGTTAATACAAGGTTAGTTTATAAGTTAGGTTAATGTACTTGTAGGTTGACCAAAATTTCTTAAACCTCTGTATTGCAGCCGACTTTAGTCGAAAGAATACGGAAGTTGCCGAATACGTAAACGTTTAAAAAACTAAATACTGCTGGGAGGTTACATGCACTATGGCCTTAAGAATAAATGCAATGTTTTTAAAAGATACTTCTTTCTTTAGAAAGACTTTTAATGTAAAATAAATTAATCCAAGCAGGAATAAACATTAATCGCCCGCCAACATAGTAATTAAACAAGCAATCTTCCCAATCTTAACTAAATATGGTGTGTTTGTTTGGAAAATACGCCGCTTCTAATGCACTCAATACGATGATCAGGATATTTTGGTAAACCTATAATACAAAGTTTATCTGGTATTTTATCCGTCGTAGCATGCATATTTCTTTTATTCCTGATCGGTTTGGGATTTTCATCCATCATCAGAGTAAATTTATCAAGTTCGTACACTTCAGTACGAACGTGAGTACACTTCAACGCAATGTTATTATTATTATTTGTCTGTAGGAAGAGACCAAACCCTACCCTATCCAAAGCCGCAGTGGGCCCATATAGCTACCCCAAGAAAAACAACAACAATACGGGTCTAGAACAAATATCCAGACCCTGGTCTAATCCATCTAAGATTCATCGCAGTCCGAACAAATCGGACAATAACCTTAAGGGGAAATAGCCTAAGCTCTTCCATACATCCAGCACCGACCAAAGGTCTGAACCTAATTTCCTCACAACCCAGGCAAACTGTCATAAGATGGATGGATGTTTTCCCTTCTGTCACACAGACTCTATAAAATGGATCCGGCATGAGCCCCATTAATTAGAGATGTCTCCTTAAACCACATTGTCCAGTAAGGGATACAAACAGATGCCTGAGAGAGCTCCGTGAAATACACAGAAATGTCTCACTAATGGCCTTGTCCGGATCCCCGATAAGCATTTTGTACATCCGAAAACCAACTGAGCTCATCCAAAAGGATGAATACTGCGAAGCCTGACAGACATGTGCAGGAAGACACGTCAACAGCAGGTTCGGGAACAATGAAAGGGAGAGAGGCGCCTAATTTGGTAAACCTATCCACCTCCTCATCCTAAAAATTCCTATGCGACCTGGTACACAGATTAGAAGCACATCATTCAGAGAAGAAAGCTCTTCCAGTTTTTTAAAACATTCTAACACCAACCTGGAAGTGAAGACACATCGACGCAGTGTTTCTGTTACACTTGACACTTGTTGGTATGTTGATTGTATGTATGTGCGGGAGGTTATATAACCTCCTGATATAACCATATAACCTCCCGCACATACATACAATCTCAACACACCAACAAGGGTCGAGTGTAATAGAAACATTGCGTTGCAGTGAACTCTCCGCTTGAACTTGATAAATTTACTCTCACGATGGATGAAAATCCGAAACCGGTCAGCAACAAAAGAAAATCACAAAATAGTAAAATATTTTTTGTAAAATCTAATCTCGTTAACAAAAACTGAGTGTCAAATCCAAGAATATTCCGAAATAAAATGTTCAGCATAAGTTAATTTTTTGAGATATTTTATTCAGCGTAATGAACACATATCGCACATATCATTCAACCTAATGATCCTTGACAGGATCTAGAAAAATATAATTTCAAAAAAAAAGATAATTATAATTTCAAGAAAACTGGAGGAAAATCGTAAACTTCTTTTTCACACAATAAGTGGAAAGTATATAATGATTCCAAAATATTTGCTTTAGAACTTTATAAAGTGGAATACATAAATTCTGATTAAATTTAAAAACCAATTGATGGCGCAATAATAAACATGTCTATATACATATATATATGTTTCTTTTTTTTTCTTGTTTTAATTTTTTAGTTACATTAATATGCCCAAATGTGGTAGCTAACCAAATATAGCTAGAATGAAAATCTATCTAACAGTTTTGTACATATAAAATAAGGCGTCATTAAATCAAATACTTCTGACTTATTCCAATTCGTTTAACTTCTGTTTATGTTTATATTAAAGTGTTGATATTTTATTTTATTTTTTTTGTTTTTTTTTTAAGATCTTCAATGATTAATATACTATTAATGCTTGTAATTGGATAAATATGTTAAATAAAATATAAATAAAGTTTATGTTAAGACTATTTCCCTAGCCAAACTCCTAATAATATTTCTAATCTCAGACAAGGAACACTGCAGGAGGCACCTATCTACAATACTATGAATCAGTTGCTATGCACTGTCACGCAACTACCTCTCCATTTCTCCAGCTATATTTATATAAATATGCACAAATGTATATATATGTATATCTGGATTTCTGTTTTTTGCTTTGTTTTATTTTTTCTCATTTAGAATTTTCATAAATATAGTTTTACAATTCTATGAATTATATTAAAAGTCGAGATGTATTAACTTAGTTGTAATGCTTCTAAATTTATATAAATTTCCAATTATTTGTATATATATATATATATAATTATTTCGATTTTGCAAGAAATTTTTTTTTATTTTCCATTTTCCTTATATTTGGTATATTTTCCATTCATCTACTTAATCTCTCACTAATATTGGTAACATGATTTTCGTGAAGTGGATTTAATGATGCTTTCGGTACTATGATGTCATCCTCAGTGCTGAAATGCCAATAATTTTCACTTTCACTTATTCCTAAGTGTGCCCGGTGAAGCTCCGAGGGCACACTATAGATCTTTGCATTATCTCCTAACTCTCCTTTGCAATCTGTCACCTCTGCACCTAGTGGTGGTAAGGGCGGCGAAGGGAGCTCTTCTTAGGATCTCTAGGGGTGGTGCAGGAGGATAGGGGGTCTGGGAGTCAAGGAGTGGCTATCCTCACCTTTGGGCTCCCTTATCTGGCACCTCCCTAGAGATGGCATGATTAAGAAATACGGCTTCACTAAGAATTTTTCTTTGAAGCTGCGCACCAAAAGTGGTTGGAGCGAGGGATGCGCTCTGTTGGGCATTAAGGAACATGCCATTAAATGGTATACTGATGGGACTAAGACCTCGAGGGGACTGGGGCGGAAGTGGTTGGTCCAACGATCAAGCACTCGAAACCCATGAGTAATTTTCCCAGCATCTTCTAGGCGGAGATATACGCTATTGGAAGATGCGTACAATTTAACCTCGATAGGGGATGTAGGAACCAGGAGATTGTAATCCTTTCCGATAGTCAAGCAGCCATTAGAGCATTGAGTGCATCAGTTATCAGCTCTAAAATGGTCTGGGAATGTCTAGGTAAACTTAATAATCTAGGCAGGAGGAAGAAAGTTACCCTGTGGTGGGTGCCGGGGCATGTTGGCATTGAAGGGAATGAGATGGCCGACGCCCTGGCCAAGTTAGGCGCAAGGACCCCGCTCCTAGGTTTTGTGGGGTCAGCGACCAGTTTCTGTTGAAGGAAATTAGGAAGGAGGATAAGACGAGGAGATCTCAACTCTGGTACTCTCTCCCCGGTTTGCGGCAGGCTAAGATCTGCTTGGGAAATTATAACCAACGGAGATCGGAGGCCTACATCGGATTGAGCAAGAACAAGCTCCGCGTTCTTACGGGTTTCCTCAGGGGCATTGCCGGCTTAGAGGAGACCTGGTGAAAGTGGGTTTGGAAAGTGACAGCTTATGCAGATTCTGTGGGGAGCTAGAGGAAACTCCATTACATCTCCTAACAGACTGCGAAGCTGCCACTCAGAGAAGATTCAAGATCCTGGGTAGCTACCAGGTGGAGGAGGGGATATACCCTCTCTAGAGCCTATCAGGGTATTGGGATTCCTCAGGGATCTCAACCTGATGGAGGTTTTGTAGAACGGATGTTCAGAGAAGGACATCTGTTCGGGTGCCTGCGGCACCCAGGGCCTATAGCAAAATAGATCGAAAAGGGTCGCGGTGCATTAACCCCCCCTTCAAAAAAAAAATCCCGTATAATAATCATGTACACCTTACTAGTGATAAATTTTCGAAATTCAATTTTAGTCGAAATATATTATTTTAGTTTCCCTGGGTACGAAAACAATGTTTTTAGAGAATAGTGTGTGTGTGTGTGTGTGTGTGTGTGTATGAACAAAATGTTATTAATACGAAAAATCGCTTCTAGCTCAAACTTAGTATTCTGTTTTGGTATTACTACGCACCAGTCACGAAGGTACCGAGCTACAAAAGTTACGACTTCACTTAATGTTTATTTTGTATTTTTTCGCGTATTTCTAGTGAAATGTAAATGGTGTGATGTGTATTTGTGGTAGTGGTTTGTGGCGTGAGCAACAAAGGGCTTGTGTGTATGTAAGTTATAAGAGAGAGAAGTATCAGAAATAAGAAAGTAGTCACCACTGCTAACAATAAATACATTCTATTAAAATAATAACTACAAGTTATTTGCAAAGAATGTATAAACTTATTAATATATTGTGGAAACTAGTTAGATCGATTTTACTTAAGGTTAATGCCTAAACTGGCACTGATGTTTACTGGTAGAATGTCTAGTTCAGACTGTCCTTGTTGAAAGCAGAATGCAGACTGTCTTGAAAGAATGCCTTCTCTTGTTAGTACAAATCTTCCCCTGTGAGAAGGGGTGAAAAGATAAAGCTACCAAAGTTCTGTGAACTCTAAAAGACAAAGCTAACCAGATCCTTCGATCTTTCTGAAACTGTAGTCTTCTACCTGTGTGTACCTTTTTTGCCAGCAATGTTAGATTTTTCTTGAAATTATATTTTTCGAATAAAATATATTTCTGGTATCCATCACACTAGAAAATGGCTTTAAACTTTATACTACCTAGATACATTAATAACTTTATTTCAAATATTTATCTGGAAAAATTGAATTTTGGTGGGTATTGATGCCCGTCAAGTTTGTTTTGTACCAAGTCTCTACAAACGTGTCAAACAAACCTAAGAGATCATCTTACTAGTGGATAAAAAAAAAACCTTCTCTACAGGGTGCGTCAAAAAAATGTATACACATTTTGAACTGTCATAGACAATTTATTTCCCGTTCTACAATGCTAAATTTCTGGACATGGAAAGCTTAATGTCCAATTGGAAAAATAAATGTGATTAATGTGAGTAACGTTCAAACTGGTGGCCTTCAGCATCAATACATTGCTGAGTACGAGTCAACACTGATTCCGTACATCGTACCAAAGTGTCCAGTGAGATTTCTGCGCACACCGCCTGAATCTCATTCCACAGTGTGTCCAGGTTACATGGTTTACGTTTGTACACCTCATCTTTAACTGTGCCCCATAAGAAGAATTCCAGCGGCGTGAGGTCTGGAGAGCGTGTAGAAAACTCGATTGGTCCCCTGCGTCCTATCCACTGGCCTGGCACATTGTGATCCAGGTACGCTCATTGCGCACATTGTGCAGGTATGATAGTGCGGCGGGGCGCCATCTTGTTGGAAATAAAACTCATCATTACCGTATAATGCACGAATGGCAGGGAATATGGAGTCAGCAAGCATTGTTAGGTACGTTTGTCCAGTAACAGTACCTTCAAAGCGGAAAGGCCGTGCTGCAACCTGTTGAAGAAACATAACATTATTTTCTCACAGAAATTTAACCTTGTAGAACGGGAAATCAATTGTCTATGACAGTTCAAAGTGTGTATACATTTTTTTGACGCACCCTGTATTAAACTTAGTTTTGATAATATAAAAATCGGTCATAGCCATGTACAACCTTTCAGTTTACTTATCTAGTCTATCAGACCTACAGCTAGTATTTATTATCCACAATCCTAATCAATAATAAGCATACTTCTTACAAATGTTTGGTAATTTATAATTTCTATAGATCCCTAAAACTATATTCATTCAAAACAATTACGCTAATAAATACAAGCACACGAAGACTATCATTCACGTTATATTCTAAAAACAAACTAATTTAGCCATTCAACACATCCTGGCCAATAAATACATTCATTCTAATAAATACAGGCAAACTAACAATCATTCAAACTAATTCCATAAACTAAGAGGTGGGTTGGAGTAATCGATATTCCTCACATCCCATTAATTAATTTTTCTCAAAATGTACGCTTCAAAGTTTGTTACTTGCAAGATTATTTCGTCTTTATTTTTTATGTTTTTATTTTGCAATCCTTTATAAATTCAAATATAGCATTCACAAAAAATGAAAATAAAAAATCGTTATTGTTTACTACGCCTTGGCTCAATAGCCTTAGTTTTGAACTGCTACAGTGTAGCTGTAAACTGGCGGTCAATCTAAACTACACCATTGAACATTGATCACCTATTTCTATTGCTGCTGCCTTTCAGAAGCGTTAGTGAGAAATGTCGTGCGTCAGCATCTAAACAGTCTTCTCTTCTCAGCGTAGAAGTCCAGTCTCTCTGGAGACCAGTGCTCTAGTTCAAATTATACGTAGATTCCTGACAGAATATGTGATGACTCTCAATTCACACACCTGGCCAATCCTGTTAGTAAATTGGCAAACATGATGATCAGGATTCCTATGTAAAACTCAAGTTGAGCCTTTGTCCTTCTTCTTGAGTATTTCGCCCAAGGAGTGTCCAGATACTTTAGCGCGTCTCTAAACGGAGAAGTGCCAGCTCTCTTTACCTGGTCATCGTCCAGCTTTACCCTTACAGGTCTAATCAATATCTTAAAAGTTCCAACTTTCATGGCTTCTGATTTCGCGGATGCTTTTGAAGAAGGAAATAGCATCGATTTGCAGCAATATTATTTCAATTTTTTTCTTCACTTAATTTTCTGTACTAACCTAAGAACCACGATATATGTAATACTCTACCCCCTTTCAATGATGTGTTAATTGTCTTCGAAGAATAGGTTTCAAATAAGTAAACTCAAAGCTAGTATTTTCACAAGTGTTCCATATTTATACATTCTTTTCAATAACCTTCCAAGGGCAGTTCGAAAGCGTAGATATACTTCTATATTCACAGTTCCTCCAGCAATGAAAGAACTCACTACGCAGACAAACGCCCGATAAACCTGATTGAGAAACTCACCAAAAATTGGAACTTATTTATTTCGAAACGCTTACGAGATCAAAACATAAAGATTTTAGAGTTCTGCTTGATATTAGTCACATTAGCCTAAAAGATCATCAAGACACTTCCTTTTTTTTTTTTTTGAAAAAAAAAACATAAATAAATTTAGTAATACTTAAGTCTTTCAGATAAAAACATATAGAACACTCGAGTGATATCTATTGAAAATATTAAAATAATTTAAAAACATAAAAACTCTGTTTAAAACATTAATGAAAAGGTGTGTGACAGAGTTAGCGCGAGAGAATGATGTTACTGAATGAGAGAGAACGATAACATTTGTTTCGACACATTAGATTGATGTGGTAGAATTTTCATTAGGCAGACAGCCCCAATTAAGTAGCAGAGCCAGCAGTAAATGAGGAATATGTTTTGTCTATTAAGTGACAGCATTAAAGAGAATTTAGTTATAAGAGAGAGAGAGAAAGAGGCAGCAAGAGAATGAAACTAACAGACATTAAATATATAGAAAGCATTGATTTAAAGCTCGTGCCACATTAATTATATATTACTAGCCAGAATAATTGAATTAATCACTATTTATATGATTTATTTATGCTGTCTTTATAGGCCTATCTTACATTTATAATTATATTAGTTAAAATAAAAAAAAAATTAGCATATTTCTTGTGATAATCACATTTCTTCTTTCTATTTCTCTCTTCCTTTCTAAACTTAATAAAAAAAAAACAAAACTAAATTACATGCTCATTAACGTAATTTTAGTATCTATGAATTGAACAGAATTTAATAACAAACCGATTATTTACCTAATTACAACATTAATATGCAAGAATTAATCTCAAATATTTACAAAAAAAAAAAAACACACACAAATTATTAATCTTGAATAATTTATTATAATTGGCTAATTTATTGCTAAATCCAGTTTTTGTTGCAGCGGATTTGATTCGCAGAAGATTATAGGAGGCCCTTAAAATTAGTTATTAAAATATAATATGACAAATCTGGCCCTTGATATGGAATTTAAGATAATTTCAAATAATTATCAATTTTTTTTACTAGAAACTAAACATTTTCTTTCCTATCAATTTATCTAATAAAGTCAAATACAAATTTAGTTAAATTCTTGAATAAACAATTTCTTAGTAGTAGATCCAAAGTTATTAGTAGCTGAACTATCGCAGCCAGTGTGATGGATGCAAGAAATATAAAAATATACTTAATTTGAAAAAAATCAAAATTATGAAGAATGTGTGACAATTCCCTTGCAAAAGGACATTTCAGATAGAAGACGACTACTGTCTTTTAGAGTTCATGAACTTGATAACATTGTGTACCCCTTCTTCTCACAGGGGAAGATTTGAAACAACAATTAAAAGACATTCCTTCAAATACAGTCTGCATTCTGCTTTCAAAGCCAGAACACTTGCTTCAGGAATCGCTCTCTTAAACTCATGCCGGTGATAGAGATTAATATTTATTCTAGATTAACAAATGATCTATTAAGCATATAGTTTTGTTGTAGACACCGAAGCAGAACACTTGTTTTTCGCTCTCTTAGCATCAGCGCATATTAATAAGTTAATAATTTATTTGCAAATACTTATAGTTATTATTTTAATAGAATATATTCATTGTTAGCAGTGGTGACCACTTTCTTATTTCTGATACTTCACTCTCTTAAACATATATACTTACAAACCCTTTTACAAAACCGCTCGTGTTACACAAGCTACCAGCACACAAACACACAACATTAACAGTAACATTTCACCAGTAAAACATAATATTTTATTTAAACATCAATATTATCTATCGATATAAATTGTTTGTTTTAATTACTACAAACTACTATTTTACTTCGATAAATAAAAAAAAAATCTGGTGTGAAACACTCACACAAATTTCTCTTACACCAGTTCTCAAAATTATAATTGACAAATTTTATAGTTTGAGTATCAAATTTAATGAAATTCGTCGTAAACTGAAAAAACTGTCCAGTAAAAGCGCACTTCCGGTTTACTAATTTTCTTGAAATTCGGAATTATGGCCATCTATTTATTTCTAATTAATTCGTGTGGATGATAGAATTGTATAATCAATTATGATTGCACTTTAGAGAAAAAACATAACCCTACCCCTCCATTATAAGTGCCCTTAAATGAATTTTCCCAGAGAAATGTTTTAAATAATAGTTGTACATTTTTGTATGTTTAGTTTATATAAGAAGTTTCAAGAAAATCGTTGGAGCCATTTTTGAGACAAGCGCAAAAAAGGAAAAAAAACACTAGTAAAGTGGTACATCCGGTTGAGGAATTTTGACAGATAACCTAATGTCAGATACCATGGTGATACCTAGACGGAATATCAAGTTTCAATTTCTACGGTTTTTCTTTTTTGAGCTATGTGTTCACATTCACACACACACACACACACACCACAGACCATTTGCTAAAAACCACTTTTTTGAACTCAGGGGACCTCAAAGCGGATATTTCCGGTGAAAACTCGATATCGAAAGTTTGTCACGATTACAATACTTCCTCTTACTAGGAGCAAGAGAAAGTAAAAATACAAATAAATATGATTACTATTTGTCATATTCTGGGATGTTTTAATAATTAGAGAAGTATAAAACTAGAAAATACTTGAAAAAAAAGAAAAAAAAAAAGCCTAAACCTACACTTCAATTTTCTATTTCCGTTTTGGGCGGAGTTCAGACGGAGGGTGTTTTAGTTGAGCCGGTTCTTCGAATAGTTTATGTTGTCTACCTTATATAACTTCTACTCACTGCTCTTGTGCTTATAACTACAATTTATTGTTTATAACTAGAAAATAAAAATAATAAAGGAAAAAAACCTATTACTGCTCTGTAAATAAATTTTTAGTTACATTATGTACAACTACTAATTAGTATTTTATCCTTTATTATTTTTTTTTTTTAATTATTTATTTTATTAAACTGCATAAATATACTGTTATGTATTATTATCATGCGGGCAAATACATGTATATACATTTTATATTACTATATGATGTGTTTGTAAAATTGATTGTACTAACAAGGATATAATAATTAGTGCATTACACCTGTTTAACTTGTTGTGCTACATATGTTTTAGGGAAGGTGGAATTTTTTAAATTATATTTTGCTTATAAGTAACTTCTCCTTAATCGATGTGCTAATTGCCACCAGTTTTTCGCCTTTTGTTTTGAAACATATCTCTGACATGTCCATGCTTAATTATTTTTCAAACCGGAGATAAATTAGGCTTTAGTTCAAATAATATAGATACTTCAAAGCTTGACAGGTTTATATTAAAAATATTAGATATAACATCTTTTTAATGTAAGAAATTGTACTGATATCCTTCCAGAGAATGTTCCAGACGAATGATTTAGAATTTGGTTGTGTTAGAAATGTATTGTAGATTAAGAAATCCATCCTGCCACAGATGAGAATTGGTTGAGATACTCTAAATTGAGGATAGCTGACAAGTCAAATCGCAATTGCTATTTTTTTCCTATCTAAGCAATTTTTTTTTATCTAATTTATGCGAAGAACCACTGGAAATAGCATTAATTATCGTTGAGAGTTAACTAAATAAAAATAAATTTGGGATTTTAAACCGTCGTAGCATGTATTTATATTTTTCATGTTCCTGACCGGTTTCGGATTTTCATCCATCCTCAGCATAAATAAGCTTATGACGATAGCTGAAAAAATACGAGACCGATCAGGAACATGAAAAATATGCATGCTACGATGGTTAAAATCCCAGATGTTATCCAGCATTGATCTACAGAATCAACGGAAATCAATTTGTATAAAAAAATTTATGATTTGTAAATCAAAAGAAGAATTATTAAATAAAAGAATGTAAACATAGATCTAATTTTTAACTCAAAAACAAAAAAAATAGAGACATTAAAAATATTATTAATATTATAGACTTACTATACCTTATGGATGAGCAAAATTGGTTGTCGCCAGTCCAAGATGCTCAACAGGGGTCCGCACAGGGCTATGAGTGAGACGTTGCTGTGTCTTTCACGGAGCACTCTCAGGCATCTGGTTGGATCCCTTACTGGGATCGTAAGACGTTGTGGTTTACGGAGACATTTCTACCTTATGGGAATCATGCCGGATCCATTTTGTAGAGTCAGAGGGGGAAACACCAATTCATAACAGATTGCCTGGGTTGTGAGGAAATTAGGTTCCGTACTTTTGGTCGGAACAAGATGTCTGTGGAAGAGCTTAGGCTATTTCCCCTTAAGGTTATTGGCCGTTTTCTTCGTACTGCGGTGAATCTTAGATGGATTAGACTTGGGTCTGGATATTTGTTCTAGGCCCGTTTTGTTGTTGTTTTTCTTGGGGTAGCTATATGGGCCCGCCGGGACTTTAGATAGCGTAGGTGTTTGTCCCTCCCCACAGACAAATAATCCACACAGACTTACTAACAAAAGAATTACGAAGGAAATGATTGGTTAGGTTATTAGCTCGCATGTTTGGATATTATTACCTGTCGAATGCTTTGGATAAGGTCTCAAAACTCAATATGCTTCTAAGCTTACAATTTCCCATCTGTTTCATATGGATGACCTAAAATTTACTCAATGAACGTAGGACAAATGGAGTTGATGTTAGAGTTGCTGCATCTCTTCAGCGAAGCTCCTGTTTGGAATGTCATTTTGGCCAAATAAATGTTTAAGATTTTGATAGAAAGGGGCTAAATATTTTTTAAGAAAATGGGGACGGAAATTGCATGGAAAATATCTCATTCCAACTGAAGGGCCAAAGCGAAACCTGCCAGTAGTTGCGGATGGAAAAGAGCTGGAAATGCATTCGGAAGTAAAGAAGAAGCTGGGTTCTGCTGGGAATCTGGGTTCTGTCGGTGCTTCGAATGATATTCTCCTTAGTTATGGTAAGAATAAGATTGATGTTGTAAATGGATACGCATAAGTGACTCTAAACTGATATGAGTCACTGCAGCAAAATCAGAATCTAAATTACAAGGCATCGGATATTCCACCATAAGACCTCAATGACCCGTATAATTCTTCCGAGAAAGCAAAGAGTACAGATTCTGAAGTAAATGCTTGATGAATATGTGGATGGGTCCGCAATGGTGGATAACATCATTGCTTGATCTGCCCATATAAAAGATCTTACAGAATGTTTATTTTACCCAAAGACTGATTTTTCTCTGCTCCAAGCCTCAACAGTTTCATCCAATAGAAAATCATATATTGGTGATTCAATAGGTGAATTCCTCAGAGTTACAGAAAGAATAAACTCATAATGAACCACAATAGGTATTATGCCAGAAGTCGAGATCCTGAAAGAGTTACTGAAGTCAGAGCTTGCATAATTAATTTACTATCCGGTGGTCTTGTTTGTAACTAGTGAGTATTACCCGAAGCCCGACTGTAACCAGAGAAGGCTTCGTGCGCCAATGATCATTGTTGTTGACGTTAGCCTTAAAAAAAATTAATAATAATATTTATTTTTAATTAAGAAAAAAATAAAATAAAACAAAATGGTAAATCAAACAAATTATTATGAAAAAACTTATAAAAGAAATAATATAATAGATTACTTATAATAGACGTGTACAGAATTTATAAAAGTTAATGAGTTAATGTAATTAACGTTCCCAACATTCTTGACAATTTCTATCCTTTTTACGTGTTGTATAATGTCAAGTAAACGCTTGCAAGTGGTGCTTCTAGAATATTATGGAGGTTATTAAGTTAACTTCTGATTTACAAGGAATTGTTGGTCATTTAATTAGATGAATTATTGATTGTTATACTCGGATGGGTGAAATATATAGTTTATTTCCTCTATTTGTCGCTATATATGTTTTTTTTTTTTAAAGTGATGTTTATATCTGGTATTTTATACGTCGTAGCATGCATATTCCTTTTGTTCCTGACCAGTTTCGGATTTTCATCCATCATCAGAGCAAATTCACCAGTAACAGAAACATTGCGTTGAAGTGAACTATTAACACGTATTTGGTGAATTTACTCTGATGATGGATGAAAATCCAAAATCGGTCAGGAATACAAGGAATATGCATGCTGTGACAGATAAAATACCAGATGTTATCCAGCATTGCGGACCCATCTACATATTCGAAGATGTTTATACATTTAATAAGTTATTAATTTTTCTAAAGATATCATTTTATTAATTTTTTTTTTTTTTATGAAATGGTATTTTTATTATTAAAAAATGAAAAGATAAAAAAAAAAAAAGTATATCGGCATAAGCCGATTTGCTATAAGGAAAATTGTATAAATAATGAAAACTTTTAAGAGTCTAACTAATGTCAATAAATAAATAATGGTGGTTGATTCTTTTGGTTTTACAGGTTCGACTATATTTTGTGGTCAGTGACACTTGTTAGTTAGATATCAGGAATTTCTTGCGTCATGGTAGCAGGTTTTGATTGTGTAATAGCAGAGAGAGAGAGAGAGAGAGAGATAAAAGACAAGACCACTCTCTCGGACTGGAGTGGGAGAAACCACATAATTACAGCGACGAGAAACAAATAGGAGAACAGTTCATACTACTGAGTTCATACAGCCAATCACTACGTGTCATACCCTTTTACCACTCTACCTTACTCTATTATTTCAAAAGTAAAAACCAGGCAGTCAGTCACTTATCATATTATACAGTGTTAACCATATTATATTAATTCATTCTAGCCAGACCATTTCTCTCCTTCAACAACCTCATTATAACGGTCATATGACTGAACACACGAAATGGCATTAAACTCAAAACTTATATATTTACCAATTTGCTGAGTGAGAAGCCAAGGATGTATACAGCCAATAGAGAATATCACCGAGCGAAGTGTAACTGATGATGGTTGGTTGGTTGCATGATGATTGTCGAATGATGTTTTAAATGGTTTGAAGAGTGATGTGACTTGTTTGAACTTTTGCCTGTTCTAACGTTAGTGAGCTAGTGTCACTTGCGAGGAAAACAAGGTTGATGAAGGTGAATTATAGCCAAGACACATACTTTTCAAATTCGATCTGTTAACTGGCTCCTCCAAAGGTGGTATGGTGATTATCCTATTCTCTTTAAAGTACTGTATGAGACTGACTAATGGTCAGATTATATTCACTTTTTTTTTACTACTAGACACAGCTTTTAAGTGAGAGATTGCCTGTCATGGCTGTCATCCTATTTGCTAATTTACATGGCAGTGGGCGTGACATAAGCTGTGTTGCTTACTTAAAATACGCTTTGTAGCGCGATGATGGCGCCTCAATGGAATTGCTAATGAAACTACTGAGACCAGCTTTTCTGTTGTGAATTTACTCACAATTAGGTCCATTACATTTGATAAACATAGAAAAGTTTATTATTATGGTTGGTTCCGCAGAGCTGGAAAGCATCAGAGACATTTTCCATGATAGCCTGCTACTTTTTGTGGGTCATCGACTGGTTTCGGGTGTTCGCCCATTTTCAGGATGCGTTTGTCAGACAATGTGATAACACAGACTTACACAGAGCAAATTCAGTTTACACACTCCTTTGGTGTGTGTGTGTGTGTGTGTGTGTGTAAATGTGTTCTCCTATGTGTGTAAACTGAATTTGGTCTGTGCCAGTCTGTGTTATCACACTGTCTGACAAACGCATCCTGAAGATGGGTGAACGCCCGAAACCGGTTGATGACCACAAAAAGAAGCAGGCTATCACGGAAAATGTGTCTGATAAAAGTTTATTATACTTAAATGTAACTAAATTGTACAATGGGTGCCTGCCTACAAACACATTTTTAACGGCAATTTTAATTGAAGCCTCAGCACGGATTCTTCAAAAAACCACTGAAAATATTATTTCAGAAAATTATTCCAAAAGTATAAGTTTATTTATGTATCATATCAAACCAAATTTAAAGAAAAATCTTTGAAATAATTTTCAAGAAAAGCATAATAATAAAATAAAAAAATAAAAAACCCTTCTGTAAATTAATCTGCAAAATCACAGTTCGTGTAATTGATATCATTAAATCTTGGAATTCTAAATCTTCATTAGTTATATATTAATATATCCTGGTGACAGAATAGAACCATTATATAGAAATTACACTTTAGTGGAAAACCTAAAGTATATAATTAATTTTATGGAAGATTATTTAAACATTCTGATGTGAAACACTCACACAACTTTCTCTTTCTCTAGTTCTCAAAATTATAATTGACAAATTTTATAGTTTGTGTAACAAATTGAATGAAATTCGTCGAAAACTGAAAAAAACTGTTCAGTAAAAGCGCTCTTCCGGTTTACTAATTCCCTTGAAACTCGGTATTTTGGCCATCTACTTGTTTCTAATTAATTTTGTTTGGAGGATAGAATTGTATAATCAATTATGATAGCAATTTAGAGAAAAAGCATAACCCCGCCCCACCACTAAAAGTGCCCTTAAATGAATTTTCCCAGAGAAATGTTTTAAATAAAAGTTGTAGATCCTTGTATGTTTAGTTCATATATGAAGTTTCAAGAACATCGTTGGAGCTATTTTTGAGAAAATTGTGAAAAAGTGAAAAAAATCATTGAGTAAAGTGGTAAAGTAAACGCACTTACGGTTATCCGATTTTTTCAAACTCGGAATTTCAAACAACATATTCAATTCTAATTAACATTATTTAGATGGCAGAATTGTCTAATAAACTGAACTAGCACTTTAGATGAAAACCTAATCCCTACCCGTCCCACATAACTGCAATTAAATGAATTTTCCCAGAGAAATGTTTCAAATAAAAGTTGTAGCTCGTTGCATGTGTAGTGGTTGTACCATGTTTGAAGAAAATCATTGTAGCCATTTTTTAAGAAAAACGCAAAAAAGTAAAAAAAATACAACTTGTAAAGGGGCACTTCCGGTTGAGGAATTTTGATAGATAACGTACAGTCAGATTCCATGGTGATACCTAAACGGAATATCAAGTTTCAACTTTCTGCGGTTTTTCTTTTTTAAGCTATGCTGTTCACACACACACCATTTACTAAAAACCACTTTTATGGACTCAGGGGACCTCAAAACGGATATTTCCGGTGAAAACTCGATATCGAAAATTTGACACGATTACAGTACTCTCTCTTACTAGTAAGAGAAAAAATAAAAAAGAAATGATATGATGTGGGAAAACAGTTGAAGAAATAATGAGTTTTAATGGAAACAGTTGATATGATTTTAGAGAAACTGGTGAATAACTGAAGAAAGAATCATAAATTAGTACTTTTGATGTTCATATTTTGACTAGAAATTTTGTATTGGATGTGCTGATGGTACCTAAATGAAATTGTAATTTTGAGGTAGCATGCGATTTCTAATTTTGCACGTACTTTATTAATAAAAACATACGCACATTCTTATAAACACTGATTCGCGAATAACATTTAGAGTGTGTGCGTGATTTGTGTGCGCATGTATGTAAGTAAGAGAGAGTTTGGCTAAAGAAATAACCCAAAACCTCCCCCCAAAAAAATCGAGTATACCTTGAACTTTGTATTTTGTTAAATATAAGCAGATATTACGGCAATGAAAATGCATACAGTCGTCAGTCAATTCCACCAAATAGAGTGTAACTTTATAGGCATATTTTTTATTTTATTTTAGTTTTTCATGATTTCCTTCAAACTCAGTAGTCAGGTAGGTACCATTTTTGCTGAACAATTGTTTTCTGAATTCCGGAGCAGCTGCAAGTTTGGCCTATCTCAAAAATTGTTGTTTTAGTACAATGAACGATGCAGTGTGTAGTAGAGTGGAAGTTAGAATTTTGAAAAAAATGTTTTAATTGTAAACGTGACACTAAGTATGGTTTATGGAATAAGTATTTTTTATTCTTTGTATGTTTCACAATTTAAATAGAATATTCTATTTACATAAATATGGCCGAATTTTATTTGATGTAATTAATTAAATTTCTCATAAATGTATTAATAATGGAAGAACCAAACTTGTTTAGTTCATTTTATTAATGTATAATATAATTCACTCTAAATTTTTGTTAATTAAGAATATAATTTCCGTATAGAAATATATTTAAAAAGGGACCATTCTTCTTGAAGTGTAGCGGATGTTTGAAGGTAAGCGAGTGGGCGATCCAGAAGGCCCGGTAGCATTTTCCATTAGTGAGTTTAACCCTATAAATAATATAGGGGAGGCAGTGCCCACTCATTACAGTTTGAAAAACAATCAGGGAGCTAAAGAGGTTGGTCTATTATTTAGTGGTTCAGCTACTGGGAGCTTGGTGTTGTTGCCAGAGCTGCTTCTTCATTCTCCCAGCTATAGATAACCACCGTTCTCCGTCTATCTATCTTTCTCATTCTATCATACCACTCTTACTCCATCAGTTAATTCCCTTTCGTCCTCCGCTATTATATTTACCGGCCGTGCTTGATTGCCTCTCGTCTGTGACTAACAATTAGTAGCGAGCAGCAATCACTGCTCTGGACCCTCTTTCCCCATCCATTCCATCTTTACTATACTATCTTATTTTCTTTCCTCTTCTACTAATATATCTGTCTTACTTTTTTCTTTAAAAGAATTAAATCTAACAGAAATAAAGACCCACAGGCGGCATTTGGGTGCCATGAAATAGTGTTAACTATTAAAACGTTCCAAGTGTCCGTCCAGACAGCACATGGTAAAATAGTTTTACCTGACGGCACTAACAATTATACTGCAATTATAATTATTTTCATTTTATATACAAATGTTTGTAGCATCAAATTTGTTTTTTTTTTTTATTTAATTTATTTTGATTATTCTTAGCAATTATTGTGTTAGAATTGTCTTATTTTAAAAATGTCAAACTTAGTAAATGAGCTTCAAGTTTAGTCTTAAGTTTATTGTGGTTATTTAATGAATTAGTTTTAAAACTGAATAATTAATATTTTAATTATTTTTCTAAAACAAATCGAATAATGAAATAATTGTTTTATTAATTAATCTACACTGTTAATGCAAGTTCATAGCATTAATATTTAACGGCTTATAGCAGATATTAAATAATTAAATTTAAAAATGAGTCTCAAAACCTAATAAAAAATTACTATCTGGTATTTTATCCGTCGTAGCATGCATATTTTATTTTCTTCCTGACCGGTTTCGGATTTTCATCCATCGTCAGTGCAAATTCTTCAAGTTCGTGTAGAGAGTTCACTTCAACTCTGATGATGGATGAAAATTCGAAACCGGTCAGGAAGAAAATAAATATGCATGCTACGACGGATAAAATACCAGATGTTATCCAGCATTGCGGATCCATCCACATTTTCAAAAAAATTACTATTTTTTTAAATAATTTATTATTGTTATAAAGCAGAGAGCAATTTTCCACTTGAGGTTATATATCAGCAATCATTATATATTGAAAGTAATAGGTGCAGATATGATATCCAAAAATACAAACATACCTTCTGTAACCGTAAGCAGTTTAGGGACTATAAAACGTGTTTCGCTTGGATTCCCAATTCACTTATCTTCCAGAAAAAAAATGTTTAAATAAATATATTGTAATCGAACAAACCGATAATGATAACATTTTAAATTTATTAATTTTTTCGAATAATGAACAATTAAATAGTATTTATTATTTCATAAATTATATGTTGAAGAAATAAGATCTTTTGGTATTGATGGAATTCTTTATTCTTATTATTATATTTATTTAATTATTAGATTATTATAATCAGGTATTTAGTATTTATTTATTTTATTTGCTCTCCTATTACTTTCTCATACTGTTGATAAGTATTGCGATCGGTAACGAATCCATACATATGTTAAGACGGAAATAAATTAAGGAAAGCTGTCACTATAGTGATGTAAACGTACCAGAGACATATTCGATTTGGTTAGCTTTGATGAGCATGTAAATACTAAGCTGTTTAATATATTACATTTTTACTTTTTTAAGTTGAAAGGCCCCAATATGACAAAATTAATCACTCCTCTTAATACAACCACCTATTAATTTTTCCATTTCAAAAGTATAGTAAATAGTTTAAAGATAACCCTTTCTTGTTTAGTTGCAAAATACTGGACCTATACTTTATTTCTTCACTTCTAGATTGATCCTAGAATGTCTAAAAGACTGGAAGAGCTGTCTTCTTTGAAGGATTTGCTATTTGTCAAGGTACCAGGTCATATGGGAATTTTTTGGAATGAAGATTGCCAAATTAGGTGCCTCTCTTTCTTTTATTAGTCCGCAAGCCTGCTGCTGTTTTGTCATTAGGCACATGTCTGTCAAGCTTCCAATCGTGGGTAGTTACACAGTTTCCAATCATGGATGAGCTCAGCGGGTGGTTGTAAGCAGTCTATGATGCTCATTGGTGATCTGAACAGGGTGAACTGTTGCTGTGTCTTTCACGGACCTCTCTCGGGCATATGGTAGGATCCATTTAAAGAGTCATCTCTACATAATCCGGCTCATAGCAGAACCCTTTTTTAGAAGAAGATTTAGAGGTAGATAAGAAGGAAGATTTGGATGAGAAAATTCGGTTTAGGATCTTTGATCGGAGTAGAATGTCTGTGGAAGAGCTTAGGCTATTTCCCTTTAAGGTTCTATTTCGATTTGTTGGGTTAGACCCGGATCTGGATTTGTGTTCTAGATCCAGTTTGTAGATATTTTTCACTAGAGTAGCTATATGGGGGCAGTAGAGCTTTGGTCTTTCCCCACCGACGAATAATAATAACACATATTCTGAAAAATTCTGAATATACGTATATTGCCATCTGTAATATCAAAAGAAAATAATTAGGCAGTACTTCATTTTTTCAAGTTTTTACACTGCTTAAATAACAACTTAATGATTTCCTTAAATTTTAAATTTTATTTTAGAGGAAAAAAGAGACTTTCAGATAAGCAAAATTTTATAGTTTACATATGAAAGGCGAAGAGTTGCCTAGTGGTTGTGGAAGTCAAGTATGTTGGACGAGGACCATAGAAACGGAGTTAATTGCGTCTGATATATGGAGCAAACAAAGCCATTACACCTGTGAGACTGGGACCTCTAGAGCCTTCATTAGCGGCTAGGACGTGACCCGTCCTTCTACTACAATATCAACTGGACAATCATCAGTATTACCAACTAAATAATATACAAACCACAACTACTTCAATAATTGATAGTATTACGGCTACCAACTTGCTCCATTTGTAATTTCTAATTTAACAAGTATATATATATACTTTTTACAAATATTTTCTTATACCCTCATAATCTTACTTTGTTTTTTTTTTTTTAATTCTTTTCAAATGTTGTTTGACAATTATATAATCAAATTTTGTACAATAATACAAAAAAAGTTTTATTGTATGTTTGTTTGTATCAGTCGACTTTAATGTTTCATTAACCACAAACATGTCTTGAATTTTATAAGACTTGTTGTACCAATGTTGACAAATTTGGCAACGTTGAATCAACATTGACCTCTTTAAGTTCCAAAATAATATGATATATCCAAAAGGAATGCATTTTTATTAAACATTGAAAATTTTTAGAATTAAAAAAAATATCTTTTATGAAACACTCATACGATTTTCTGTAACTTAAAAAAAATTCGGCTCTGTTCATACTATTATGACAAAATTTGTTGCTGATACTAAATATCTGAACTAACTAAATTAGTTGCAGTGAAGAGGAGAATGTTAAATTTAGGGGTGTTAATGAAAACATTTTTCAATACTATTAGAATACATTTTTTAAAATTGAATAAGTCCTATTTACATGTTTCGAAGATTGAAAAATTTCGATTAAATAATTAAACAATTGGATTATCTTTTTTGTAATCTTTTATTTTTATTTATTTCTTAAAGAAATTTATATTGTCATAATCTGGTATATTCACTTGGATAAGATAAAACAATTGCCTTACATCTTTGTGGGACAATACTTCCTACACTATAAGATGATAAGATCGTGAGAATCTAAAATCTTGAAGGAGACACATCTGTCCTGTTTGCTGAACTTCACATCAACTAACGATGACTAACATTTTTTTTGAACAATATTTTACATACAAACATCACGTATAAAAAACTAAAAAATAAAAAAAATAAAAATGGTAAGACAATAAGTAAAAGTTATAGGAAATATAATATTTCACTTTTCTTTTTTTTCTTTTTTATTTTTTACAAAAATCACTTCATAATAGAAATTGAAGTTTTCAAAAAATAATTCTTTAACAGATTAGTAAAGAATTTATTCTTTATGACCTCGTAATTTCCAGAATGTATTAGCCGGTTCCATTTATAAAGAATTCTGCTTCTTTTTAGTAAGTTAGAATAATCACAGTTTTCATAAATTATATTTCTATTTATTGGTATAATAGAAACATATTTTATTTATTTATTTATTTATTTTTATTTGAAATTCACAATCTACATAAATAAATATAATGAGTGAATATGATGATTAACGTGATTAGGTGGAGGAGAGAAGCTACCAGCGGTAACACTCTCACAGGAATTACTTCCTATTGCTGGACGTGATCACGGGGCCAATAGTGGCTCAGTCGACGGGGTGGATTATCTGGTATAGTTGTGGAGGCGAGATTTTGAACAAGAGGGTCATAGAATTTTTTATATTTAGTTTTGACGGCTTCAGATACATACGGCATTTTGAGATCGTTGTGGAGGGTAGAGTTAGTGACATAGAATGGAGCATCGGTTATCTGGACGGAGAACTTTTGACTGAAAATACTGAATTTTCTGGGAATTTGAGCGCTTGGTTGAACCCCACAGTTCAAGTCCGGAAGTCCACATCGGTTTGAGTATACAGTTGTATATTAGTCGTTTTGTGCTCAAGAGTTAGTTTTGATCGTCTTTCTATTAGTCTGAGTAGTATCTTATTCCGTTTGATAAGTTCCAATCTTTTTAGTTTCGTATGTGGATTCCATGTTAGTCTTCTGTTGATGTACATCCCAAGGTAGTGAACTAAGTTTGCAGGAGAGAGTGGTATTGAGTTGAAGGGTACTGAAGGACAGGAGGCACGACGCAGAGTAAAGGTGATTTGTTGACATTTGTGTGGGTTGAGTTTAATCCGCCATTTTTTGGCCCAAGATTCTATTTTATTTAAATGAGTCTGTAAGAGAGTGGATACATTGATGGGATCAGAGCTGGATGCAAGGATGGCGGTGTCATCAGCGTAAGTGCAAAGAAGAGTGTTTGTATAAGTTAGTAGTTCTGAAGTGAATACAGTATACAGAAGCGGACCAAGTATACTACCCTGAGGAACTCCGGCGCCGGCCAGCGAGTAGTCAGAGATAGCAGATCCGCAACTAATACATATTTTATTGCAATAATGATTGTTGCATATTTAAAAATTTGTGTAAACACTTCACAACTATAATTTAGGTGGTGGAACAATAGATTATACTGAATTGTTAGTCTAGAGGAAAGCCCTAACGCTGCAGCACCGCCCAGAAAATACAAAAAATTCTATTTTTAGGAAAATTATTTCTTTTTTGTAAGTTATGATAATTTATGTATGTAGTAGAAAGTGTACAAATTTTAAAGAATTCGTAGAAGCATATTTGAGAAAATAGTGAAAAACTAAAAAAAAAAAAAAAAAAAACAATATTCAAATAAAGTCACTTCCGTTTTATAGTTTTAGGCCGCAACTTTTATCTAGACAGTAATATCAAGTTTGATCTTTACTTCTCGTCTTTGTTATATTTTCTTCACACGCACATTTACATACACACAAACACATACTATTCGTTAAAAATCATATTTTCCGTATATTCAGTGAAACTGAAAATAGTGTATTTCAGATGAAAACTCAATTTAAAAAAAATTTGGCTTCTCTTACGGCAGCGAAAAGAGTAATAAAAATGGAAATGTTGTTGGTGTAGTGGTTATGAGCATGGACTTGTATGTGGGAGATCCCCAGTTCGAGTACCACATATAAACTGCTAAATTTTATATTCGGTTAAAAAATGTTAATAGTAAATTAAATGCTTGTGCCCCCGTCCACGGATATCTAATTGGTAGTTGGATGTTAAGCCCACCTGAAAAAATAGGCATGATTTTACTGTACTAAACTATGCATACAGAGACCAATCACTTTTGTTAGTAACTAATACCGATGAAATTCATTTAAGAGAGCTTTCTGTGACGGGGAGCTTATCCATTCCACAAAGAAGTCGTTTTATAAAGTTCAGATTCTTCCATTCATGTAAATTGAAGGCAAATAAGCATCTTTGAGAATATACGTATGTTTGAAGAGAATCAGTCAATTTATCACTTCGTAAATAACAGCAAGAGAAAGTCGAATGAATAATTCATCCAGATTTTTAAAAAAAAACTTATCTAGCGATGAATAATATAGCAAAAAAGGCCGGTTATTTGGAAAATATGCCTTATCGTTGAGATTTAATGTAAATGTTATAATTTGCTTTTTAATATTACAATTACTGTTATTGCTTGTTAAAATTACTTTTGTTAATATGAACACTATATAAATGTGCACATTTATTAATATGAATATATATAAATAGGTACGCACACTATTTCTAAAGTTAGAAATCAAACAATTACAACTACTGGTTAACTATATTTTCTAACAGCAAAAGTATCTTGTATATGCGGTCAATTTCATGCTACCAACTGGTTCTTTGGTAATAAACATTAACAATTATTATGTTAGCTGTGGTGTACGATTACTGTTGCGCTATAAAATAACACAACTCAATTGGTCAGCTGATACTAAATACCATCAAGTTATTATCATCAACCACAACAATTAACACTTCCTAATATTAGAAATGTAATTTTCTAGAATTTTTTTTATCACTCAATAACCATCACTTATCTCACAATCGCTTATCTTTGATATAATTATACTTTTTTTTTAAATTAGATTGTGCGTATATTTTTTAATTTACATACACACAAAATTGCTATTCTTGACGTATTTTGTGTAGTTTATTGGGTATTTCTGCATGGTTATACTCCTTTCGTTTTGAAATAAATAGTGATTTCAATTTATTGATATTGTTTTTTTTTTAATGTTTTATTTTTCATGTTAAATTTTAAATTTTACAATAAATAGTCATTTTTACAATTATTATTATTGAAAGACTAAGAGATCTGCTCTATATGCGAGGCTCACCCAATAAGTTTTGAGATAGGAAAATTAGGTACATATATAATTGAAATTTGTTCTACTTGTCGGTTTCTTATCTAGTGACAGTTTCACATCAGTCGCTTCATTTAGTCACTGAATGAGTATAGGAAATATTTTCCAATTTTGGAAAATGAAACTTAATAAAGGAAGTTGTATTATTTCTAAATTCGTAATTCTTACGAAATATATACAACGTTATATGATGCTTTAACGCTCCCAGAAATTGGAATGAAGGTTCCAATCATACTAAAAAAACAGTGTATTTTGAAAATGTATTGTATGTAGTTTTCTTCAACAATAAGCTGGTCACACTACAGCCTTTCTCAAATATTCGGAGCTGAAAGAGTAGTAGTAGGAAATGGTTAATAAATGTTGTTAATTGGGAACACAAGAAACTCGCCCTAAACTCACACTTTATGTTTAAGCAATTTTACTAAATACGCAGTACGATTTTACTGAATACGTAGAGAAGATATAAAACAAGAGTAATGTTGCAGAGGGAAGACTATGATGATTGAGATATCATACCGTCTATAGCATTGATATGAATTGTCTGAAGAGTGGTGTGACTAACTTGATGGAAATTGCTCTTCAGATTAAATTGCTGACTGACTCATACTTTTAAAGCAAAGTTGGTGACTGACTTTGAGCCCATTCGACAAACATCTAGAAACAGATTTTAGTTGGGAGATTGGCTGAAGCCAATTCGTCAATGCCTTTTGTGGGCATACCAGAGGGTATAATGCGTTTGGAAAGCAGTGATAGCGCCTTGATGTACTTCATGATGGAACTATGAGTCCAACTTTAGTGTGGAGAAGTTGCTGGCTATTGGCACCATTACACCAAACATCAGAGGCTTTAATGCCTCTTCATCCACTGTCAGAGAAACTGACGAGTCTTTGGCTACCAATTGCATCAACATTATTATTCATCCGAATTAGTGATTTCCAACATTTTTTCAAACTCAAAAACATTTGTCAGGATTATGCTCGTCTTTGAGCTTATCTTTGGATGTATCGAGTAGAGGAAAATAATAATAAATAACAAGTGCAAAGCGGGAGGAGAGTCTTTGACTGACAATTTCTTTCCTATAATAGATAAGTACTTTCTTATATCTCAAACTTTATGAGCGATTTTTCCTAATGCACACTTTCAGACATAGAGTCGTTTTTGTAAATTTTGTATGAACATTTCGATTTGCTTTTCTTCGGCACCTTTGTTACCAGCGTCAAGATGCTTGTGGTAAGTAGTTAGTTCCTTTAATGTTGTCATAGTGTAGGCAGCAAAAGTTGGATCTATAGTAAAACAATGGTAGGTATTTAATAAAAATAATTTTTAAATATAACATTAATATAAAAATATGGATTCCTATATTAAAAAAATAAATATATAAATAATAAATTAAATAAAATACTTTGATAAAAATTGTTATTGAAACTGTTATAGGTCACTTAAGATTAACCTTTTAAGCTGTAAGTTTTGTAATAACAGGATTCACTTTAGAAATAGTAATCATAAGGTTTACTATTTAATATGATGTTTATTTAGTAACAAGTTAAAAATTTTCACTCAAACAGGTGAGAGGACATCCTATTTTATTTGTATACTACTATCACTATCTTTAATAGCAAAACCATGTTATTGGTCGTAGCAAATTATGTCATGATATTTACATAAATATTGTAAAGACACTCAATAATGACCCAAATATATATTATAGGCACATTATTAAAACCCAACATACATACCACATAAATATTATTTAGAATGGACAGTAAATCATGACAATATATAAAAATAAAATAAAAAAAATCTGTGATTTAAACATATATATATATATATATATATATATATAAAATCAGCAGTCACTTTACTAAGATATTTTAATTAGTTGCTTCTCAGAGAGTTTGTTATTAACTGTTGAGTAGCTTAGGTTAGCACTTGTTCAGTTAAAAAGACAGCCAGCAAAGATATCATTCAATAGAATCTCCATCACGACGTCTCTCCTTCACGAACTGAACTAACAATGCTTGGACAAAACAGAAAAAACGCTATCTAGCACCTAGCTGTAGAACTTATTATTCTTTCTATCTGTGTTGTCTTTTTCTTTTTCATTTTTTTTTTATTCTTCTTTGAAGACATTTCTATACACTTCAATCACTGGTTCGAAACGTTCAAAGAAACTATTTATTCATGATACTAAATAAGGGTTCATAAATTTTACCGAATAGTTTTTTTTTTATGACTAGAACGCTACTTCCTTAATAAGCGTTGATATTAAATTCATTATCAAAATAGTAAACTTTTCAACTTGTTATACAAGCAGAGAGATTAACTCTTCAGTCGCTAAACTCGAAGAAGGAGGCCTTTGGTTCCGTCCCAGACAACTGTAGTGGAAGAAGAAATGCAAAAATAAATAGTTTTGAAAAATATTTTAAATGAAATAATTTGGGCAAAAAAAAATGTATTTTAGAGTGAGGTACTATAATTTAAGATCATTGTTGCTAAAGAGGCAAAAGCATAGGAATCCGTTAAGAAAATAATGCCACTTGGCCAACTGTTTTGTAAGAGAAAATCTCCCGTTAGAGAGGGCATTCCTTCAAGATAGTCTGCACTCTGCCTTCTAACAAGAGACAGTTTTGTTGTAGACACCAAGGAGAACACATCAGAACTGTGCCACTTTAAGTTATAACATAAGAGTTTATTCCAATTAATTTCAGTATACTTATAAGCATATTATTGTGATATTTTAAAGTAACTTAATTTCACTTAGAGAATATAACTATTTTAAAAACAGTGTGATCTCTTGATTATTTCTTATTACTTCTCTCTGAAACATATATACTTACAAGCCCTTTTACTAAACCGCTCACGCCACAACCTACCACAATACATCCACACCAATCACATTTCACAACGCTGCCTTCCATTATATAATGGAAGTGATTCCCAGTCTTGCTTCCATTGAGATAATACCTCATTTCTCAAAAAATTCTTCCAATCATGTGGCCGTAGAAATTCATATTTAGCATCCGACTAGCAGTTACTGAGAAGGCTCTGGAATTAATTTCTAACCAACATCTACTAATCTTTTAAACAACCTTGTAACTCCAGATTCATATATTTTCAGGTTAGCAAAATACGCAATATTGTTGAACGTATGTTATGTGCTGTTGACCTAATCAAGGTAAGAAGTTTTTTTGTTGTTTTTTTTTCACTAAAATTTAAACCGTGAAAAGAACATAAAACAATATTTCCTTCAGAAGAAGCCCCCCCTCATTTTTTATGGTCATAAACGTGGAAAAAAGAAATCACTAGAAAATTCTTAAGAATTCAAATGTAATGTATAAAAATATCATAAAAAAGATTGAAAAGATAAGGTTTCTTTGAGTTTAATAATAAATAAAGTAAAGATAAAGATCTGATAGTGTCAATAACAGTTAAATTACAGCTCAGTAGATATCATTAGTGTGTAAATTTTTTGAAAGGATAATGCAGCTGATTGCATTCAGTCAACGTGATCTGTTGTATATTTATATTATGTTTATATATAATGTAAGTATAATATTTTCTTTATAATCAAATTTATTTTTATTACATTTAGTATTTTATTTTAAAAATATTTACTACTTTAAAAATGGTAGAATATTAATAGTTATAATATATATATATATATAAAAAAAGCTTTATTAATCATTATCCCACATCATAACAGTTTTAAATATTTTTATTACATGGAAGATTAATCGATAATACTTAACATTTAAAATTATGTAAGATAATTCATTTTAAAAGAAATTTTTGAAGGTTGACAAAAAAATAAAATAAAATAAAATTCAAGAAAGATAAATTTATCAAAGTAGAAAAAAATATTTGTATTTCATAAGATGGGCAATCTGGTGTGAAGGCCTGTTGCAATTTGTTCCTAAAAGAATTCTCTTTTTATTTTGTACAATGACCGATTATACATACATATACATACATATCTAAACAAATTTTTTTAACCTTCAAATTTTAATATTTGCCCTAACGTAATATAAAGTTGGGAGAGCAGGTACCTTCACGTATTTATATTTATTTAATTTTTTTTAAGGTGCAAAACATCTAAGGTCATTCGCATCTCATATTAAGTAACTTCAGCTAAACTTTGATCCTGCTATTTACCTAAAATGCTAATTCTGCCTACCTACCCTAGTATAATGTCATATTAAATCAAATAAATTTATATCTTTAAGGTATTGCAATGTTTTCCCTAATACTGTATTCATTATCGCCCAGTATTTCTTTCATGTAATTGGCAATATTTATATTTTTCCTGGCAGATGTATATTTCGGACACTCCAAAAGAAAATGCTGGACGGTTAATGCAACATTGCAAGGGCCACATATTGGCGGTGCCTCACCTCTAAAGCTATATCTATGGTATCAGAGACATTTTCCATGGTAGCCTGCTTCATTTTGTGGTCATCGACTGGTTTCAGGCGTTCGCCCATCTTCAAGATGCGTTTGTCAGACAGTGTGATAACACAGACTTGCACAGAGCAAATTCAGTTTATACACTGGCTGGTCTTTTTAATTTTATTTAAAAACTAAACTCTTAAACTAGGTCAAAGGGAAGTATGGTCATGGTAGCTGGGTGGGAAAAGGAACAAGTGTTTGGGTTGTTAAAGGGGCAAATTTTCCTTAAAATAGAAACAACACGTGGGGGGGGGGGTCTAATTTTTAAACTCTCTTGTTGGAGGGAGATTCACTTGACAATTAAATAATCAGAATAACGTTAAAATTAAATTAAATAACGATTTTAAGCTAACACAATTTAAAATTAAGCGATAAAAATAATAAAAATTAAATAGACATAAGCATAAAACAATTAATTGTCTGACAAACGCATCCTGAAGATTGGCGAACGCCCGAAACTGGTCGGTCGTTGACAACAAAATAAAGCATGCTACCATGGAAAATGTCTCTGATGTTTTCCAGCTCTGCGGAACCAACCACCACAACAAATATAACTGTGGGTTAACATCGTGTGGCCAATCTTAGTCTTGCCAATATA
>JAAEAF010008606.1:0-46952 GCA_011037195.1 Triatoma infestans
TACGCCTGCCGGCACCTGCCTCTGGCAGGAACGAAAACGTGGTCCTGCCCTTCGTGGAGACCTTCCACCTCGATTCCCATTCCGCCATCAACTCCTCCTCCAACCTCTTCTTACCCTGCTCTCGCAGCCACACACCCTGATCTCCTCCCACGTCCTCAGGGTCAGACGGAACCCTAAGATGCCCAAAACAGGCCGCTTTGCCTCTCCTCAAAAAATATCTGCATGCCCCTCTAACCACCTCCAAGTCTAGCGGAAGGCAACCTGTAAGCACCTGCAAGCCCTCCGTGGAGACCGTTCTGCTGAAGTGGCCCATAGACAACAGCATTGGCCGCTGCATTGCCAATAAATGCCTTTTTATCACCGAAAGCTGCACTCGGTAGGCCCAACTGACGCACAGTACACAATCTGCGGAACCAATACAGAGCGGTACATTATCCTTGCTACTCCTCTGGAAAGGCCCCACTCCTTTCTTATTATACTATTTGGCATACTCACTGCCTTCTTTGTTCTGTCACGTAGGTCCCTAACATGGGGGATGAAGCTCAACTTGCAGTCCAATAACACCCCCAGATATCTAACCTGTCGTTCCCATCGCAAGCGCCCCGACCCAAAGCGTACCGCTGGCTAGAGCCAAAGAACCCTTAATCAACATAGCAGCAGTTTTGTCGCATTAAGCTTATTTGCCGTGCACCAATCAGAAAGGACGTGCAAAGCGGACCCCGCGTTCATCTCTAGATGTACCCTATTCTCATCAGCAATAATCAGCATCAAATCATCGGCATAAGCTATTTTACGAAGCACCCCTGAGAGATCCAATGCCAACAGACTATCAAATACCATGTTCCAAAGAATAGGACCGGAGATGGATCCCTGAGGACATCCACGTGTCACAGTTCTAACCAACTCTTTATAATCTGTCCTCACAACTACTGATCTCCCAACCAAAAAAGACCTGACCATGGAATATAAGATCCCTGGACACCCTATTGCACACAAGCGTTCCAACAAGCTCTCCCACTAGAGATTATCAAAAGCTCCCACAATATCGATGAAAATAGCTGCCACATACTTAAATCTCACAGCTACTGAACCGACCAATTCATGAATCGCATCCTCAGTTGACCGACCCCTCGTAAACCCTTCTTCTTCTTTTTTTCAGCCCTTCAAACATATCTATTTTTGTTTTCTCTTTCAATATATTGTAGAACTTGTAAAAATTTACTCCGGAAACACAGGCTTGAAACAACCTGTGCCAAACATAGTGCTTTTAGAATATGGTCTTCATTTATGTTGTTGAACGGGCATAAGTCATAAGACGAAAAATCATAGTTCAAAATTGATAGTTTATTTTCATATTTTCAAGAGAGTTATATTTAGTTTCTTGCTGACGACTTGCTTTTGTTTGGTTATTGCTGGAGTGATATCACAAATACAAACTGGATTTTATTAAACGCTGGAAAAACTAAAATTATCCCCTTGTCTAACTCTAAAAAACAAAAATTTTTAATAAACACTTTATATATTTTAATATTTCGTGGTTCCCTTGAACTTTAATTCCAAAGGTTCCAAGTTTACTCCATCTCCTTTTATTTTGAGATAAAGGCCGTAAATATTGGTAGAATTGGTAAATATTGGCGAGTCCGTTATTTCAAACAGGTAGAGTTATTTTGCCAAAAAAAAAAAACAAGGACTATTTAGTAGAACCTGAAATTATGTTAATTTCCTTAAGTGTCCAAGTGTTTAAAAGAATTCTAAACTATTTGGTTGAAATTGTAAGTTTTGGGAAAAATTGGCCATCTAAGCTCTGTTTTTCCCCACTTAAAAGAATTTATATAAACTACAAAATACTTGAAGTCCGATAAAATTAATTTATTCATCTTTTCGGATGACAGTGTCATTGATGGATAGTGAACCAACCAAGTAGTTTCGCTTGAGGATGAACGAGCTATTGTTTTTAACTATAACTAAATAAATAAAAATGTAAGAACATTAAATAATAAAGAAAATTATATTTGTTATAAGTGTGGATAAACTCAAGGTTATGAGATAAGATTATCTATTTCAAAGCTTTAAGACGGAGAGCAGATATGAATCACAAGTTTATTTATTAAATGTCATTGTGTACACTATGTAATTTGAGCAGTATACATCTTGCTTTTCAATCCAATTAATTTGCCAATCAGGAATCATTGTTTGAGTTAATTTCTGACTGAGATACTACTCATCGTAATTCTACTAATCTTAATACAAATATAAATTATAATATTTTATCAATGGGATCTCAAGTTGAGATTCTTTACAACTATTGAATGATAGAAAATAGTGATCAGTTAATTCCTTTCCTGCTTTTCTATAACTTTTGAAAAATCAAAATGGAACTATTGTATTGGTAGCAGGTAGTGTGATTGTAGTGATGAGAAATGTTGAAAATGAAAACATAAGAACTGACACTTTACTCACAATTTATATTTATATACTTTACAGAGTAAGAAGAGGTGAAGGGGCGTGATTAGCTTAGTGGTAGCGCACTGGACTAGCAACGCGTAGTTCCCGGGTTCGAATCTAGCAGTGATGCCTTTAGATTTTCTCGTCTTAGGCGATCATACAGCTCACTGTCCGGTCATGGGCAGTGTTGTCTGTAGCTAAAGAACACTACTTGGAGGCCGGCTGTGCATTGGAGAAGGCTCCGGGGGCACAATAGATCTTTCAGGCACAGTGCGATAATCCCCCCCAACAATCTATATCTACAATTTCCATCCAATTTTGTTAACCTATTATGCTAACTATTACTGAGAAGGCTCCGGTTTTTGGTATAGCTATGTGGGCGCAGAGGGGCTTTGGAGGTAGCCGGAGGCTTGTCCCTCCTCACAGATATAATGGAGTTGATGAGGAGAGAAATTAGGTTAGATTAATTAGAAGAGATATAAAGACACTGTTATAATATAGCTATAAGCTTACACAAAGTGCACTGGACTTGTAATGATTTTTATAGAATAAAAGGTGGGAGTAGACATATGACACGATGCGATATATATGATTGAATCTGATAATAGATGTCTAGATCTCTCACTGGCTTATATATAGTTTCTCCCCACTCTAGGCTGCTTAACTACCAGAGAGAGCCTGCTATCTCTCTCTTAATTCTCTCGTCTGTCTGCTCTCTCTAGCTGATGTAATTCTCTCTTGCTATTACACAGACAATAAAAAAAAAGAAGAGATGAGTGTGTATGTGTGTGTGTGGTAGATTACAGAGCGAAGAGAGTGATTGCGATAAGTGATGGATTAGAATCCATCACTATCGGTAGCGTTGGCAGTTACGAGATGCTTGAAGAGTGATGTGACTAGTTAGAACTCTTGCTTGTTCTAATAGTGATGAGATAGTGTGATTAGATTGTTGAACATTTTATGTTTAAGAAGCTGATAGTGATTAATCTTCAAAGTTTACCTGGCAAGTCATTCTTAAGCCCTTCAAATGGTCGGCTTTATTCAATTTCTCTTACTACTAGAGACAGCTACAAGCTGAGAGATAGGCTGTCAAAGTCGAAGTCCATTCGCCACTATATTTTTGTGGGCGTAGCAGATGATATAATGCGTAGTTAACGTGCGCTTGGAGGTTCAGTGGCTGCACTTAATGCCGTTCCTAATGGAATTATTGAGCTCAGCTTTTGTATGGCGATTGTAGATGATTGGTTCCATTATCCTATCAATAATATCTTTATTATTTACTTTATTTTATAATTATTATTTATTTATCGTTTTTTTATATTTTATTAATTTATTTTTTTTCTTTCTTCATTTTATTGGTTTTGTTTCACTTATTCGAAAATGTAAATTTATTTTCATTTTAATTTCAATACATGCTTTATTTTATTAATAATGGCAGCAATATTCAATTTTCTTTTAATGGAAATTGTAGATCATTTATTTAAGTGTAATTTTATTTATTTTCAATTTTATTTCTTATTTCTTTTAATATTATTTATTTCTCTTTTAAATTTTTCTTTTTTATTTTATTTATTAATATAATTTTTCCCCTTATTTTCATTTCATGCAGCAGCTGCTTAAAAAAAAAAAAATGAAACGATTTTTTTCCTAAAGGAACAAACAGTGTATTTATTTTTCTCTTTATTTAGTATTCTGTGAATTTCTTAAACCTTGAATTTCAATTACGACTGTCTACAATAAATTAGCTCAGTCCCTCCCCCCTTTTTTTCAAACATTTTTCTGAGAAAATTTATTTTTGTTATGTTTGAGGGAGGGTGGGAGAGGGCCTTCCTTAAAAATACCATTTCAAAATAATTATTAGGTATAAATTCCAAGATTGAAGAATACTCAATTATAATTTACTCTTATTATTGTTATATAGGTCTGTTAGATAGAAACTTCAATCAAAATAGCATTATCGATATATTTCTTCCACCATTTCCATGTTCCTACAATAGATGCTCGCTATAAACCTCTGTTTTCTAAAAGTTATTATTCAACAAAATATTCCCAATCCTCTGCTATACCTAGACTTATGTCCCGTGGAAACAGTATTTCTAATGAATATGATATCTTCCTGTGCCAGCATTAATGAAATTTATTGCATTTGCCAGCAGAAGTCATTAATTAGTTATACTGGATATTTGCATTTATAATATATTGTTACTTGTATTAATTATATATTAAATAGTTTATTGTAATATTATAAATGGTTTCCCTTTGATAGTATAGTTTATAATTTATTTATCTATAAAGTCAAATTCTATTATCTCTTTTATTTATTACACTCTCCCTTTTACCCAGTTTTTATTTGGCTATTCTTATTATTAAAATTCTTAGTTTTATTCAATTTTGACATTATGTTTCTTATATTTGTATATGTTTTTGCTTATTGTATTTGTATATATATTTGCATAATATTTATATCTCTAGATACTATTATTTTCATATTCATACTTTTTATAAATTCTATTTTTTGTTTGTTATTTTATATATTCTATTTTTTTGATTCTTTTTATATTTGTAGTTTGGACTATGTTTCGTATAGTGTTTGTTTTGTTTATCGTGTTTGATGACGAGATAATTAATTTATAAATAGGGTATAATTAAATAAATAAATTATGAGAATTCCATAAAGTTATACGTATGTGATTCGGTCATAAACATTATTATTTTTTTTATTTATTTACAGGCTCATGATATAAAATGCAAATTATACTCAAAAATTTATTATAATATAATATTCTACGTAATTTTTGCAATCTTTTGATAAGATAAAACACAAGATACAGGATATTGTAAGTAGATGGTTCCTGTTTCATTTCAGTCATATTTATGAATGACATCTACATAAATAATCTTTTTTCCATCGCATCAATAAATTGTAGATAGTATACGGTATTTTTGTATGAAAAATTATTTGAAAATAGTGGGAAATTCTAACTGAATGTATAAGCCCAGAGTTGTATACTGTACTTATAATATAAATTACTTTCTCTTACTCCTAGTAAGAGGAAGTATTGTAATCGTGTCTAATTTTCGATATCGAGTTGTCACCGGAAATATCCGGTGTGTGTGTGTGTGTGTGTGTGTGTGTGTGTGTGTGTGTGTGAACAGCATAGCTCAAAAACGAAAAACCGTAGAAAGTTGAAACTTGATATTCTGTTTAGTTATTACCATAGGATCTGACAATACGTTATCTGTCAAAATTCCACAACCGGAAGTACCACTTTACTATTTGTTTTTTTTTACTTTTGTGCGATTTTCTTCAAACATATACAGAGAGTTACAACTCTTATTTGAAACATTTCTCTGTGGAAAATTCATTTAAGGGCACTTTTGGGAGAGGGGGGATTAAGTTTTTATCTAAAAATGCTATTTCAGTTTATTAGCCAATTCTGTCATCTAAATAATGTTAATTAGAATTAATTATGTTGTAGAAATTCCGAGTTTAAAAAAGATCGGATGACCAAAAGTGCGTTTACTTTACTACTTTACTAAATGATTTTTTTTCGCGATTTTCTCAAAAATGGCCCCTGACAATTTTCCTGAAACTTCCAATATAAACTAAACATACAAAAGATCTATAACTTTTATTTATAACTTTCCTCTGGGAAAATTCATTTAAGGCCACTTTTAGGGGGGGAGTCTTTCTCTAAAATGCTGTCATAGTTGATTATACAATTCTATTATCCAAACAAAATTAATTTGAAATTAATAGACGGCCAAAATTCCGAGTTTCAAGAAAGTTAGTAAACCGGAAGTGCCCTTTTACTCAACAGTTTTTTTTTTCAGTTTTTGACTAATTTCATTAAATTTGGTATACAAACTATAAAATTTTTCATTTATAATTTTGAGAAATGGAGTAAGAGAAAGTTGTGTGAGCGTTTCACACCAGATTTTTTTTTTTATATTTTACATTTTATATTATTCAGTTTTGTTTTTAACTGTAACAATAGTGTATGTAGCATGGAGATATTTAGATAGTGTGTAGGTAGTGTAGTTGCCAAGCTAACTGACTGACTGGTATAGACATACAGGATGTTAGCATTGCTGGGTTGGAACCAGGAAGCGTAGATACTAGTTCTACATGAAAAGGCCTTTTCTGATTTGTTCTGTTAAATGTTCTGCTAAAACTACTTGAGCAATGTTTCTTTTCTTTTTTTTATTTTATTAATTTATAAGTATTAAGCTTTAATATTTTTTTTTTACTTCACAAAATATTTTGATTTTTGTTTTTCTAGTTCTTTTGTTATTATTTGTTATCAACGTTACGATCAACTTCTTGATCTTCAGCAGGACTATATTTAGCAAAAAAAAAAAAAGAAGAAATATTTGCTTCAAATTAAATATATATAAAAATCTGGAATTAGACAATTGAATATTAATTATTCTTATTTTCATGTACTATTTATACAACATTTGTTGGATATTATTTGAAAATTGATTACATATTATCTATTTTGAATCATAAAATAAAATAAGTTTTCCAACTATTTTGGTGCACTGTTACATGAGAAATTGTCGTTTATTGAGGAGTACAGTGATGCTGCCTTTTTCTTTTTTAATAAATTAAAGATGTTGTAGGGAGGGGTCCTCCCTAACTTTCTGTAGTCCCAAGCCAGTCCTTGCCGTCACTAAGAGGCTCTGTGATAGTCAGATTAGACTTTGGAAGACGAGGGTTTTGGAGAAATGTTGGGAGGACACGCAGGGGTGCCTCCAGGCTAAAACATTTATCAGAGACTTAGCAGCGGGCTTCAGACTACTTCCTGTCCCTTAGTAGGATAGGGCTGAAGACCTTGGTGGGTATAGGACTGGACACACATGGGTGTCTAGTCATTTGCATAATAAAGGGAGGACGTCTAGTCCCATATGTCAGAACTGTGATGATGGAGTTAGGGACGGTGTATCACTATTTATATCAGTGTCACCATTTCGCTGGTACTAGGTTTCGCGTGTTTGGGAGGGAATCACTCTCGCAGGACTGACTACCCGGAAGGGTTGGAGCTGAAAGATATTTTATGATACTGTAGACAAACCGGTAGGGGGATAAATTTGGGATATAAAAACCACTAGGCTTACGTCCCACGCCACAGACACCCAGTTATATAATAGTAATATTGCAATAAACGTTACTGCTGTTTTGAAATTACAATCATTTTTATTTAAGTATATGTAATGGGATCCAAATCGTTTAAGATTCATAGGATCCGAAGAACGAAGAAGCAGTATAATGGATGTGAGAAGGAAAGAAAATTAGAGAGAATTGTGACGGATGCAAGAAATATAAAAATATATTTAATTTGAAAAAAATCAAAATTATGAACAATATGTGACATTCCCTTGCAAAAGGAATTTCAGGTAGAAGACTACTATTGTCTTTTAAAGTTCATGAACTTGATAGCATTGTCTATCCCTACTTCTCACAGGGGAAGATTTGAAACAACAATTAGAAGACATTCCTTCAATATTTGGTTGTAGACACCGAAGCAGAACACTTCAGGAACACGTGTTTTTCGCTCTCTTATCAGCAGTGCATATTAATAAGTTAATAATTTCTTTGCAAATAACTTGTAGTTATTATTTTAATAGAATATATTTATTGTTAGCAGTGCTGACTACTTTCTTATGTCTGATACTTCTGTCTTAAACATATATTCTTACAAGCCCTTTTAGAAAACCGCTCGTATCGCAAGTTACCACTACAACAAACAACACAGCCGCACACCCAACACATTTGAGAATAAATTCAGGAAAGAGACAGCAATAAACTAGACGATATGCTGAACACTGTAAAATAAACAGAACACACAAACTGCAAGGAATTTACAGTTAAATAGAAGTTTAGCGAGAGAATAATAAAGGGACAATGTATTTTGTACTATAAAACAATAATAATAAATAAATAAAAATAAATAAATATTAAATAAATAAAAAATAAATTAATAAAGGGACAGACTTGCTGAGCAATAAGAAAGTAAGTAGGTAGGTTGCTGACTGAATGTACTGTTGTAAAAACTGTCGTAAAACTGGCTGAACCGCTCTGCTGTTGCTCTATGTATATATATGAATCGAATTCTTCCTCCCTAGTCTGGCCTAGGTGGGGAGTAACTAACGTTTGATTCATTTAATGTCTGCTTCTTCGCTCTTCGGATCCCATTACTTATTTATATATAATGGCTCAAGAATTTTTTCTTTTTCAACTTTTTCCAAATTTTTAATTAATTTAGTATTAGTGCTTAAAATTGTGAAAATTTTATGTGTGGCTAGTTTTTATAAAAACGGTCCCTAAGAATGCTGGGGTCGATTTTCTTTCACTTTCAGTTTAATATTTTTTACTTTTTATTATTTCTAGTATTTTGCTGGTAAGGATTTGTTGCCAATGCGTTTGTTATATTTTTCAAGTAGATAATTAAAGGATGTTTTTCTTTAATAGCAGAATATACTAATTATTACTAAACATTTTGAGCATACTGAAGTAGTAAGCAGCTTAACTTCCGTTATTATCTTACTTTAATATTGCAGCATCCTTTACAACTTAACTAGGTATTATATCAACTGTTAAGTTCTGAACTCCTTAAACATTCGGCCTTGCAATAATAATTTATCTATTCCTTGTAACTAAAACAAAAACAGAAGAGCACAAGATAATGACTTAAAAGAAAACTTCTAAGTAGTAACTTTTCTAACGTTGAAAATTACAATCTTTTAACTTTTAAATTTTTGTTTATGGCTAATTACAGTATTTTTTTATTCACAGTAGGAAACTTTCTCATTGAGAATTATTTCTGTTAAATTGTCCTTTCATTAACAAAAGTAAAAAAAAAACTCTACATCTGGCGAAATAAACTTAAGTACTTTTTTTTTGTAAATTAAGGCAGTGCTATTCAGACTTTGGCCATGAATAAGTTATTATTAAAAAATTGTACTTTGTTGCAAAAGCTGTATAAAATCTGGAATTTTTTTTACTGTTTTATTCTCGTCAAAGAAAGGTGCTTGATTTTAAGTCAAATTTTAAGTTTCCCTATTGCTGTAAGAATATGTATTGGAAACGTAAAATTTTCGAAATTGAGTTTTCATTTAAGTCCTTTGTGAATGGCTTACAACAGTGAAAGAGTCTGCATTTGCCTGGGGGATTCCGGATTACATCCTGTCTCTGAATAGGATAAGATTGTGGACTGTAGTAGGTGTGGTGACTGGTCACACATGGGTGGCTAGTCATTTACACAATATAGGGAAGACGTTTAGTCCCATATGCCAGAATTGTGATGATGGAGTTAGGGAAACAGTATATCACAGGTTTCGTGTATTTGGGAAGAAGAGCCTCACTCTGGCGGGAAAGCCTAGGAGGGTTGGAGCTAAAATATTTTGGGATATTGTAGACAGACCGGCAAACTAACGAGGGAGATTAATTAAGTGGCTGAATTTGGGGGAAATGGGGGGGGGGATAAAAGCCACATATATTTAGGTCCCATGCCGATAACCCCCCATGATGATAATAATAATCGTTAAGCGGAGGTATTTTATTTCACAAACATTATAACCATTATAACATGGGCTTTTTACAAATAAAATCAACAAGTAATAATTTTTTTTTTTGCTTCCTGTACTTTGCAGATCGCCAGATTATTAACTCTTTAAATGTGGACATTCATTTTATATCAGTCATATTTATATTGTGTCTATTGTTTGTTTGTGACTATTTATATATATTGTAAGTTTATTTACAGATCTATATCATGTTTCTTTATGAAGTTATAGAGTTCTATATATGTCTTGTGGTTATTTAAAATAGAATTTAGGTTCGGGAGTAGTATACATCCAGCTTCAACTATCGAGTCATATAACAATTCTCTTCCGTTGGAGTATTTTCCACAAGCTAAAATGATGTGTTCCGCATCATTCAATTTTTGCATCAGGTGGGCATGACCATTTGGGATCAGTCGTGATTCCTATACGACCCAGGTGGTGAGGACTGAAGTTACGGTTGAACCTCAGCGTTAGTAATAATTACAAAAATCAAGAATGTTAATAATTTTGCTTTTTTTTCGCTTTAAATTTACTTTATTTAATTTTACAAAATATTACAGAAAAGTGGTTAAAAAAAGACTCGATTTTAAATTTTGAAAGCGTTTGTAAAGCAGGTTAGGAACACAAACCCTTAAAATTTGTCGTAATGTGGTTCACGATTGCAAAATGGACTAAAAGATGCATCGTCACTTATGGGGAAAAATTTTGGACATGAAGTTTAGAATTCAGCAATGATTAAGCAGAATAACCGAGAAGACAAGGAACATCTATGTCAAAAATTGGACAATTTCAATCCGCTCTAAGTCCAATTTATAAGCTTGATAAAGATGATAAAGAGGAAGATCAATATAATATTCGAAAGAATCACAATTGAGTTAAAACATCAGCATTTGGAGAGAAGGAAAGAGATCTTGTTATGTGATATGATTTTTGAACGAGAAGTTGCAGCATTTCTAGATCGGAGCAAAATATCCCATTAAGAAGATAAAAATGACAGTGAAAGATTATTTAACCGGAAGATTCTAGTTCTATGTTTTATTGGGCATTAATATGTTAATAATGTTTAACATTGCAATCCAACAGTCAGCGTCTCGATCAATCGCTAACAATGCTTAGATTCTAGCATCACAAAGGTTATATTCTCCCAGTAACCGGAAGGAACCGTTCTCGAGTAAAAATTCAGAAAACTCATAACATAACTCTATACTAGGAAGTCACAACACTTCAAACCAATTTTCCTCCAAACTTGAAATTTCACTTTAAAGCAAAGTTTAACATGGCTCCCCCCACAGAACCTTCCGAAAAAGTGATAATACTTATTATTCAAAGTAGTTAGTTTTGTGTGCTAAGTTTAAAGAAAATCGTTGGACTCATTTTCCAGAAAATTGCGAGAAATTGGAAAAAAAAAACAACACAATTTCAATAAAGTCGTCTTGCAGTTGATGGATTTTTTCTGAAAGCTTTGAGTTGGATGAGGTTGGTACGTAATTTGTCCCACACACACACGAACACGCCCACAAACAGACCATACGCTAAAAAAATTCAAAACAATTAGTTTTTCACTAATTTTATGGATTATCTAGCTGTAAACTTAATGTAGGAAATTTGACACGATTAATAAATTATATGAGTAAGAGAAAGAAATATTTGATAATCTTGGCGCTGACAAGTCATAAAAAATAAGTAACCAACAAAAATGATAGACAAAGAAAAATTTTCTTATATATTATTCCATTTGATTCGTGATATTTACTGAAATCATCACCCGCTACATTAAACTTTAAAAATAAACTTTAAAAAGAGTGATTACGGAACTTTTAAGTTGATTTGGCCAAGTATTGGTTAAGAGTTTTGTTCACCAAACAGTTTATCAACTGTTTTACTTTAATGTATAACTTTATAAAGTTCTAGAACAGCTACGCTTTGAAAGCTTTTTTTTGTGCCATTAAATATTTTGTTGTTATTAATGTGTTAAATGTATAATATGGTCATTTTCTTGTTGAGAAAGTACTTAAAGGACTAAAATCTAAAAACTAAAGTCATATTATTAATTATTACAAGAAAGTAAAAATTTACACCTTTTATAAGAAATGATGATCATTATAGCGTAAAAGTATTAAAAATACTTTAACGTCTTTGAAAACATAAAATCCTGCCCTAGTTTCCAAATTACAATATTGATGATAAATTAAACGCAAACTTTGATTTTTACACTACAAACTGCAAATGTTTCTTGTAGTTACTGGAATATCGTAGACAGCATTAAATTGACTTATTATAATAGGAGAAGGCTTATTATAACCCTAGTTTCTTCAGAACTCGCTTTTTAATGTATTTTTATTAGAATTTTACAGCTATTAGCATCTATGCACTTTTTTCTTATTGGCGTGCAAAGCGTTATTATTATTATTATTACTATTATTATTATTATTATTATTATCATCAATCACCGCTCGGCTGATTAGAGACTTAAAGTCATGGACGAAGAGGCCACATGGGGAAGTGGACTTTTACGTTACACAACTCCTGAGCGGGCATGCTATTTCAGGGCGTACCTGAAAAAGATGGGAAAGGTAGAGGATGAGGTATGCCTTTACTGCCCCGGCAGTAAAGACGATGCTTCCCACACATTTTTCTCCTGTGGTCGATGGGAACGGCTGAGAGGTGATCTCGAGGCGGTGATTGGGCGACAGTCCCCAGATACCATAGTCGAGGCGATGCTGACCAGTGAGGCCAACTGGCAGACTGTAGTTCGGTACGCCAGGGACATTCTTCAGCGGAAGAAGCAGGATCTGGATGACTGCCAAGTGAGGTAATATCGAGGGAGATACCCAATGGGTAAAGACAGAGGCCTAGTTCGGATGTAGTACTGGTCACCAGTGAATCCAGGCTAGGCCTAGCAGCAGGGGGGTGTTTTAGCCGGTAGTCCGATTTGGGAGTCCGGCACTGCAGGGTCTCTGCGTGCGTAGACGCATTTCACCCCTAAAAAAAAAAAAAAAAAAAAAATTATCATCAATCAGAAATAGTATCTTGGTATACGCATGGATACTAAACTCTCGTTCTGCGAACAGATAAGGCATTCTTCAGAGAAAGCCGCCAAAGTGATGCTGGCGCTGAGCAGGCTGATGGAAAATTTTGGGGGCCCGAGGCGAGCAAACGGCTACTTCTGATGTCAGCCACAAATACCATACTACTGTGTGGGTGCGAAGTTTGGGCTGACGCGCTGAAGAAAGAAAAATATCGGAAGCAGATTGCATCGGTACAAAGAAAAGGTGCTTTCAGAATCGCCTTTTCTTACCGGACGGTTTTGGAGCTGCAGCTGTGGTGGTGGCTGGAGTGACTCCCATCGATGGCTCTGGAACGGAAGATGGCACATCACCTGACGAAAATAGCACAGTAGCACTGAGGCGAGAGCGATAGCCAGGGATTACACCATTCGGTCCTGGCAGGAACGGTGGCGTGCGGACAGCCGAGGAAGATGGTCTGCTAAATTGATTGCAAGCCCAGCTGAGTGGACGGAAAGGAGGCATGGCGAGGTCAATTACTACCTTACCCAGTTCCTTACTGGACTCGGGCATTTTACTAGGATGGGGAAGGTAGGTGATCCGTCATGTCTTTTCGGAGATTCAGTTATCGATGATGTCCATCACATTTTCTTCGAGTGCGAAGGATGGGCGGTTGAGAGAAACCATGATTAGGCGCGGTGTCTGAGCCAGTTTAGCTCTTATACCCTCTCAAAAAAAAAGCAGGAATTAGGCCGTTTGACACCCGAGACCATCGTGGAGACCATGCTTTCCTGCAGGGATACTGGGTCAAGTTAGCGTCTTTCATCGAGTTGGTGCGGCGGCGAAAGAATCAGGAGCTAGACCAACGCCTGTTAGACCAACTGTTGGCTTAAAGTAGTATCGAGGTAGAAGGAGTCTCAAAGGGCTTAATACGAGGCACCATCCTAATGCAATACGATAAGTAGTCCCAGGGTGGTTCCAATGCCTGAAAGGAGGATTCGGGTTTTTTAGTGGGTAAGAGTCCTACATATCAGGGAAATTACTCTCGGATATGCATAATGCATTTTTCCCCCTCCATTATTAAAAAAAAATCATCAATGGGGGCCTGAAGGCGCGGTGTCTGAGCCAGTTTAGCTCTTACATCCTCTCAAAAAGAAGCTACTTCTAAAAGGCCTACCCCAACAATTGCCGATCTGACTGCAATATCTTAAAATATGAACTTTAGACTTCAATTTCCCCAAGCAATCCCTTGAGAATGTTGTCTTCCCAAATATGCGGAACCTAATATTGGCGAAACGAGGACACTGACTTAATAGTGTTACCCCGTTTTCCTGACTCTAACGCCACAATTCTGACACAATGGAGTAGACGATCTGCCTATTTCGACTAAATAGCTGGCTAACCAAGCGTGACCAGGTCAATACACTTACCACTACTCTCAATTGAATCTTATCATTAGGGAAGAAGATACTTCAAGTCCCCGGTCTTGTACCTTTTACATATCTTTTAGCTTGGAGATACACTCCATGTCTCCCACTATTTCTCCAATTCCCTCTTCCTCCATTGTTTAATTGCTCTTTCACAAAATTACTTAGTGACAGCTACTGCTGGCTCGGAAGCACAAAACGGTAATGTGGATTCCACCTTAGTCAACTTGTCCATCTTCTTATTGCCCTCTTTACTCGCATGTTGGATACCCAGAAGCGTTTTACCTTGCTCCTCTGGGCGAGGCCATTAAGTCTTTTGCTACATTCATCTATTAATTTGGAGCTCCAGCATGACTTATTCAACCTTCATCTCTTTAACTTTTCACTGCCACTCTTCTATCGTACAGCAGTATTCAATGATACCAATGAACTCAGCCTGGAAAACATTGAGCCTACCCCCTAAAGCATAACTCACCCTTTCTCCAGCCCCTGCAGCCAAGCTCCTGCTTCAGACGTATCACTTTTATTTAAAACGTTTTTTTCAAAAAAATGATTTTAGAGGGGTTTTGATAAACATTGCACTAATGTTTAAATGTTATCTGCCGCTACGAAGTCTTGGCACTAGAGGGCGCACACAGTGTTCACTCAGGTGTATAAGGTGTATAGTATAACCTATACCTCTTTTTTCATGACTAGCCTGGTAAAAATAACAATTTTAAATAAATTATTAAGTTTCTCTTACTCCTAGTAAAGAAAGATGTATTGTGATCGTCAAGTTTTCGAAATTGAGTATTTCAACGGAAATATATATGTTTTGAGGTCTCCTGAAGATGAAAAACTGATATTTCGCTTCTAGGTAAGTTAGTGTATACGTTAAAAGAATATACGCGGTTTTTTCCTTGAGAAACTTGGAAAAACTAAAAAAAAAAAAATACCTTGAATAAAAAAAGTTGGGCTGATTTGACTGATTTTGACCAAAACTTTGTATCGGATTCTCTAGCACTTTCTTTTCTAAATATCATGATTGAATATTCTGTGATTTTCACTATGTAGTTACGTTGAACATACTAACAGATCTATAATGTATTCATTAAATCAGTTTCGTACTAATTACTTTGATAGCCAGAACATAAAGTTAAACATTGCCTGTTTTTTATTCTCTTATGTATAAAATGCTATTCAGTATTGAAATTTAAAATATTTTTGTGATTGTGGACTGCTTTTCAAAGAAGAAGGATGCAAACTTAAATAATGTAATCTCTAGTGGGTTCCACATTGGTTAGAGAATGAAGATTGGGTATTTTCTTGTAACAGGGGGAATTAATGGCAAACTTATTTTGGATCGATAGTAAACATTTTAAATTGGAATCGCAGGTTGAATTCCAGACTGGAAAAAGCGTAGAGCATCTCTTGTAGAGTAGGAACTTATTTTTGTAGTACAACTTTGAGGCTCTGCTTTGTAAGGGAAACAATGTCTTTATTGCCAATAATTAACCATGGCTTTCAAATTGGCACCGAAAGTGAGCTTGTTGTGTCTTACTGTCATCTTCCAGTTACAAAACTCAGTTTAAAGTTCTGGTACGAATATAATATAATTCATCCACCAGTAAGGACACGTAAAATTTTGGGGCTATACTGTTTGGAGAATTAGCACTGGTGAATATGTAATGGTTTAGTACTAATTTACGATATTATTCAATGCTAATTACCTCCAGATTAATAATAACACTTCTAATTACTTTAAATTAGAAGTTAATAATTACTTTAAATTATTAACATCTATTAGACGTTGCTAATCATTACAAAGAAATTACAAAGTCAATAATTGAACTGTAATATTATTTGTGAAATATAATTAGAAAGAATATCCTTGGAAATTATCTCCTAGCGTGTGTGATAATTGTATTATACTATTGAAAAGGAAAATAAATGTAAAAGAAAAACCTTTACACTTTAAAAAGATAATGGTAAAGGAAGTTCATTGTCGCCGCGCCAATTTGTTACGCTTTAATAAGAGACTGTATCTCTTCTGTCCATATAGTTCACTTGATCTGTTTGTTACCATTGTATCAACACTAATCCTTCTGCTTCTTACAAATTTTCATATATATGTATATACTTATGTTTATAGTATATTCTACATACAAGTCAATAGATTTTTATTTGTAATTTTTGATATTAAATATCGATTTTCCTAACGATTCTCTAGACCATTAGATTTTTCTTGATCAAACCATTTTTTTCTATATAGATATAAATTGTTTCTGGAAGCATTTTATTACGTGCCTCACTTTCCATCAACCGGCCATTCAATGTCGACCATTGTTGTGGATTTTCATGCAAACAGGGAATTTTTCATCATATGTTATTGTCATTACAAAAAAAAAAACACCGTACCTATTTTTTCCCAAATTCATTATTTATTGAACCATTTCATTTTATTAAATACGTTAAAAATATATTTACGAAATTTTAAAGTATTCCATATATTTCATTAAATAATTTAATAAACAAGCTCTCTATTACTTTACCAGAGATAAAGAACATAACTGTAACTCAAGAGGATTAATGAGGTGTCGAAATATTAAAGCAGAAGAAACCCGTAATGCGTGGGCAAATTTGGAAAATACTCGAAACAATAGGACTATACAATATTACTTTTTACCCTTTTTTCGGCATAACTAAACTGGTGAGATAAAGAAACGCTGTAGTTTTTCATTTTTATGAGCATTTTCTCATTTCGGGGTGATTTTTAAAAATTCACTTAGGTCTTCGCGATTACTGACCAGTTATAGTAAAATTTTAATGAATAATTCTTATCAGCGATACTTTCCGTGATAGACTGCTTCTTTTTGTGATCATCGACCGGTTTCGGGCATTTGCCAATCATCAATGATGTTTTTGGTAAAACAGTGTAATAACATAGACTTGCACAGAGCAAATTTAGTTGATACATTCTAAATACAAATGATACACTCAAATATATTTACAACTAAATTTGCTCTGAGCAGTCTATGTTATCACAGTACTATGTTTTGACAAAAACATTGTAATGATGGACGAACGTCCGAAACCGGTTGATGACCACAAAAAAAAAACAGGCTATCACCGCTATAGGCTAATATTTCTTCGTAATTTTGTGGTTGTAAGGTCCATATTTTCTCTTTCTTCTTTTTTAGTTTTTTGAGATTAAATTTATTTGTGATACAGTGAAAAAACATGTGTTAATTCTCGTGTTGGTCTCGAGAAATTTCGACCCAAATGAAAATATAATTTTCATCCAAAACTTTTTATATCTATATCAAATTAACCAAATACAAAACTAATTTTAGACCTATTTCATGGTCCAACTAATATATCCTTAATTTGTAACTATAATTAGATTCAGATTGTATTTTGAAAATGACCATTAATGCATCAAAACGTCAATAATAAATAAATAAAAATATAAGAGGCAAATAAGGGTAATAAATCACGACCTTTCAAAAAAAAAAAAAAAAATTATAACATTTATTAGGAGAATATTAATAACTAAAATACGAAAGCCTCCAATTTTTTATTATTATAAAAAGTGAATGTTTCACAGCCTTTGGAGGCCATTTTCTAATCTAATCTAGAACGCGTCGCCTCCAAAGAAGAGATTCAGCACTTAGACCACGGCTGGGCCGGGCCCATTTTGTGCTCATAAAACCATTTTTTTTTGTATAATCGGTGTCCCGAATAACATCAGAGATATTTTCCGTGATAGCCTGCTTTTTTTTGTCGTCATCGACCGGTGTCGGGCGTTCGCCCATCATCAGGATGTATTTTTGTCAAATTGTGTGAAAACATAGACTTGCATATAGTAAATTTAGTTGATATACTCTATGATTTAGAAGTTTAGAAGGAATTTAGAGTGTATCAACTGAATTTGCTCTGTACAAGTCTATATTATCACACAGTTTGACAAAAACATCCTGATGATGGGCGAACGCTCGAAACCGGTCGATGACCACAAAAAGAAGCAGGCTATCATGGAAAAGTATATCTGATGCTTTCCAGCTCTGCGGAACCAACCACAATATCTGGGAATAACATTTTGATTTCTGTCGATTCTAAGTGATACTCATATAATATTATTGTTTATGAAGTATAAAGTTAAATCAAAATTTTGTCGTTAACATTCGATTTTTATTTATAAGAAAGTTGAGTGAAAGAATAGTTAGCTAAAACAAAATATTTTTGTTTTTTTGATACCTGGCTACCAAACTATAAGCGCAGACCAGATCATCCAAGCGGAACCATTCCTCTGCACATTTTATCTATTTCCTATACTTCGTTTTTGTTCTTCGATTGAAATTGCTATTTCATAATATAAACTAATAATTGCAAACATAGTATTCTTTGGTAATATAATAGAACGTTTCTTCTTTTCATGTCTTCTATATAATCCTTTCAGAAAGCATTACATTGTTAAATATTTCCCCACTAATAATTACTGTCGCCCAACTTTTAAATATTGTCAACCAGGAGAAGTTGAACGATCTATTTTTGTTATGCCATTAATTGTTTTAAATGAAAATATTTTGTAATAACTTGAATAAGAATATTTTCTGCTTATTTTTACAATTATGTATTTGTCTTATTCTTTTTTTTTTATTTACAAAATTTCTTTAGAAATTATTTTTATAATAAATTAATTGTATTTTTGCTTGTAACAAGTATCCATAAATAAAATATATATATATATTTTTTTTTAAACTAATCTTGTCCATTCAGTTACCAGTCTTGTTTGGGTAATGATTGATATCCGACAATATCTATTTATCTTCATAGCGTTACAACCCTTAATGAATCCCCTAGCCTCCTCCAGCTGACTCTATTGGCTGCAGCTGCTCTCCAGTTGCTGTATCCAAGAGATTTCTCGCATCATTTGCAATACCATCTAGCCACCTGTGTCTGGGTCTACCAACCTACAGTTTTCGTTACCACTTCATCTTTCTCCATTCTATGTGGCCCTGTCTAGAGCTCAATCTGTTTAGCCTCTACACAGTTTACACAATTCCCTGTTCTTTCTTCTTCTCCATCTTCTTCCAATGAACCCAAGCTTTTTCGGTGAATTTTTCTTCCGAACACAAATTGTTTATTTTCATCTCTCTAGAAGATGATCCAGGTTTGACAAGCATATACTAAGAACTGAAAGAATGATCGTTTTGTAGAGCCTATTTTTTTTTTTTTGTCTTCTGGAAATCTGGCTGCTTATCATATTTTTTATTAGATTCGAAGTAGCATCTATTTGTAGGCGTGATTCTTTTATTGATTTCCTGTGAGATACGATTAGTAGAGTTAAGTTGAGAGCCAAGGTAATCTAATTCGTTTACTCTCTTTGGAAGATACCAATTTTGTAAATTTTGTCCTGGAGAGGCAGCGCGTCCCCAGTATACTCGTATATCGTAACTTCTTTTCCAGACAGACCCATTGATGTTGCCACTTTTTGCAAAGAGAGGAAGGCATTCTTCAGTGTGGGAAGGGTAGGGCTATAATTTCCTCATCATTATATATATATATATATCTTCCGAGGTATATAGGAAGAGAGTGAGAGAGAGATATATAATATACTGAACGAAAAACAGGATCTGTTAGTGCTAAGCGAACGAATATTAAGTACTTCCTTTTTGTTACCTCCCAAGGCTTGATTTGATCTTTGGACTTAAAATTTAATGATTGTTTTTATAACGGCAAGAGAGAGAACACAAGCCCAACCGAGAGAAAACAGACTCTCTCTGGTACTCTCTGACTTAAGCAGGCTAGAATGGGGAACCTGTGAATATAAGCCAGTGAGAGATCTAGACATACATCTATCTATGGGATTCAACCATATACATCACATCGTGTCATAACTCAACTCTAACCCTTTATTCTAAAAAAATCATTACAAGTTCAGTACAGTTTGTGTAACTTGCTATATTATAACAGTGTCTTCATATCTCGTCTAATTAATCAATCCCAATTTCTCCGGCAAGAGAGAGAACACAAGCCCGACCGACAGAAAACAGACTCTCTCTGGTACTCTCTCACTTAACAGCTAGAGTGGGGAACCTGTATATAAGCCAGTGAGAGATCTAGACATACATCTATCTATGAAATTCAATCATATACATCACATCGTGTCATAACTCAACTCTAACCCTTTATTCTAAAAAATCATTACAAGTCCAGTGCAGTTTGTGTAACTTACAACTATATTATAACAGTGTCTTCATATCTCGTCTAATTAATCACTCCCAATTTCTCTCCTTATCAACTCCATTATATTTTCAATAGGTCTTTTTCAGTGATTCGTTTGGCCTATTTTTTTTTTTAAACAATTCCTATTTTGATAGTATTACATTACTTATTCAGTCTTTTTATTTTATTTGGTTGTTCCATATAGTATTTAATTAGTTAAATAAATTTCTTAAAATAGCAGTAAAAATATAATTAGTAATTAATTAGTGGTCCTTTAATAATCATATTTAGTTAATTTACTTCTTTTTGTACTTCTTCTAATTGTTTAATAAAACAAAATATGTAAATATATTGTTTGTCATTAATAAAACAGTTTTGTGTTAAAAATAGCAATTATTATTACATTGTCTTCAACGTTCTACTGTTATTATTATTATTATTTTTTTTTAATAAAGTTATGAACAAAAGGGGGTTTATTATAAAGTTGATAAGTATTTTGTTATTACATAATATGTAACAAATTCTCGTAAAATAATTAATTAGTATGAAGGAAGGAAGAAGGATTTCTTGGTGTTCTTCAACTTTATTACGTTTGTCCTTTATGAAGGATAACATTAAAAGTAAATAAATGACAAGGAGTCATGAAATATTGGAATTCTGGATTAAATAACAGCGACTGTAGCTTTACTCCGACCATTTTATTTATAGCCTTGTAAGAATGTTACTTTGTCAACTGCTATATACTAGCTAGGCCTTTATATCTTTATTACTCACTTTATGAACAAACGTAACTTTTCAGTACTGTAAGCAGTTCCTTTTTTTACTATTACTACTAATACGCTATTAAATTTACTTCTCGATTTTTATTATCTTTATTTCTGTTAATAACTTTATCCTTAGAAGCGATTGAAACCATACTTATTCGTAATACTTATTATTGAAGGTATACGTTTCAAAACAATATCTGTTTTCTCCATTCATTCCAATCATGTATTTTTTTTTTATGTTCCGCTGTTGGCATAAAAGTTTTTGTCCAAAGTCACCCAATCAGAGTTTTATAATTCAGCTACAATTTATTCTCCAGGGTTCTTGTCCGCGCATGATTTGTAGTAATCCTGAAGTTTACATATAATGAGATTTGACGGAATCGGCTGGGAGTGGAACATTGAAATCATATAGATTTGTCGGAAGTAGAAAACTAAGTTAGCTATGAAAGGAACCCTAAGTTGTAAATTTTTTTAACGTTAAATTTTGTTATTTTTGTCAAGTACATATCTTAAAGTTTTATATCGTGCTTACCTGTGTATATAGTGCTCACTATCAATAAATGATAACTTCCTTTTTTGACTGGGCTATCTAGTTAGTTCGTTTATTTGTAGCATGTATAGCTCGTTGTCTATAGCCGGTGTAATAGCAAGCAGAGAGAAGACAGGCCCTCTCTGACTTAAGCAGGCTAGAGTGGGAGAACCTGTGTGTATAAGCCAATAAGAATCTATCTAGATCTATCTATCAGATTCAACCATACATCGAATCGTGTCATATCTCTACTCTCACCTTTTATTCTATCAGTTTCATTGTAAAGTCCAGTGCAGTTTGTGTAAACTTATAGCTACATTATAAAAGTGTCTTCATATCTCGTTCATTCAATCAAACCTAATTTCTCTCCTTATCAACTCCATTATACCGGTTATAGGATTGGAGTATTTAGATTTGGTGGGAAGTTTAGTTTTTGGGTAACCAATTTCTACAACAGGAATGTTTGAAATGAATGGATGGCACTGGTAGGATTAGTATAAAAAGTAGATTGTTGTAAACAGATCGGCGACTAGGCAAACACAAATTTATAAAAATTTTTATTTACCACATTATGATTAATTTGTTGTTTGCTTTACAACTCAGAATAAATATATTAGGAATGAAGAATATTTGTTTTCTCCATACATTATAGGACGTTAAGTGTATTTAATCTAGGTCTATTTATTTCGATTTATTTTAAAATACATTAAATACGATTAAATCAATTACGTTTATAATTCGTCGGATATCTTCTTTAGAAAGCTAACAATCCATTTTCTATAATAGTTTTAACAATAATTTTTACTATCGCCACTTTTTTTTTTTTTTTTTTGGCTTCTTTAAAGCCTAAACAGATAACTTATAATAAGATGATTCACACAAACCTTAATTTCATTTAAATGTATTAATTTATTGTTTCGCTTTATCTTTTGAAAATAAAATTATAGATAGAAGGCGTTTTATATCCACAATTTATATAATAAATATAGTTTTTTTTTTTTTTTTTGTTGCAGGTAAATGTTAGGTGTTCATTGAGAGAGGGGTACGTGTGCGATATGAGTCATTCTAACCATAACAACCTACACGCACAACATCCGGTATACACTATACTCGTATATTATGTAGTATTTAATAAATAGGATACCACATATAAGTAAGTTTACTGTTTTCATTATATTATCGACGGGACTAGCTTTTACTATATAAAATAATCTTAATTTAATTTGAATTTGTTATTTATATACAAAAAGTTTAAAATTTGATATTCCGTATAATTAGGGGGGAGGTGTTCTGAGGGAACATTAACTTTCCTATTCTAACCTTTCAGTTCAATGTATGGCTCTACCACTTATATAATACTAATTTATTTTAAAACTATTATTGATAGAATTACAAATTTGATGCAAATCGGTCAACCATAAATGCGACGTTATATAATAAGTTTTATTTTTGGAATTATCTGGAAACCCACTATAACGTTCTGCTTCAAACTTGGAATGTTAACTGCACATTATATAAATGTATCATTTTGTTTGATACATTTATCGAGAAAGTTTATTTTACAGATGTTTTTTGGGGATCAGCCAAGTAGGTTGAAATTTAAATTGCACAAGTTTTGTTGACTTTGACAGAGAACGCTCCCCACAAGTCCGTTCAGGTATATATGTACGTGTGACCAGTCATTCACCTTCATTTATGGCCAGCCCAGTTAAATGTTGGGACCATTGTGAACGGTGCCATTTTTAAAAAAATTTGTTAATTAAATTGTATTAATTGTGAAAGGGAAAGTCTGTGATTGTTTCACACCAGATTTTTTAATACAAGCAAACTTTCCTAAAGAATTGTCATCTGTTGATTTCCTTATAACTTTACTCTTTTTAAACTTAACTTTTTCAGGAAAGCTTGAATCTAAATACTAAGCTTCGTTTTTCCCAGATTGCTACATTTTTTTCATCGAGTTTAGATATTAATAATAAGATATTTAGTTTAATTTTTGTCTGTACCTATTTATAAATGCTTTTTCCATAATAATTAAACTGGAGATAAGACTTACAATAATACGAATAAGCTTTGCTCACTTCTGCATCCTCTCTAAGAAGAGTACTTGAAATGAACCAAATTTTTGCTTCTATGTTAAGTAATATCATTAAGTTTGTATTAAAGGGTAACGTGGTGGAAAAAATATGCAATAATTTCGCTATAAACTTGGTAGGAAGTGTATTCATATCATCTTTGCATCTTTCTCTCCATTCTTTCATGCATTCTTCAAATACTTCAAGATATGTAAAATTCATTTCCAACTAGGCGCTTTTTTTTTTTTTCTTATTTTAATAAATGTAAAATCATTTTCAAAAAATATGTTCCTCGTTTAATATTCTACTTAAAATTCTACAAATTTCCTCTTCATTTTTTTTATCTCATCCATGTATTTATTGTATGAATATTTTAACAATAATTATCAGAGATATTTTCCATGATAGACTGATTCTTTTTGTAGTTATCGACCGGTTTTGGGCGTTCGCCCAACATCAGGTTGTTTTTTGTCAAAAACAAACGGCCAGGTTGTTTTTTGGTCAAAAAATAACGGTCTATGTTATTTAGTGATAACATAGACTTGTACAGAACAAATTCAGTCGATACACTCAACTAAATTACTAGATAGTCTCTTATAATAAGTCCCGGCTAATTCCTTATTATCCTAATATTCCCTTCCTTTCCATCCTTATTGTTGTTATCTTTATCAAACTTCTTCCTGTTTCCTTCTTAGTTCTTGAATTGTTTTCCTGTAACTTTTCTTCCTTCTCTTCTTCAACATTTTGCTTTCCATTTTTATAATTACTATTACTTTTAACTTCCTCGTTTCCCACTCATTTCCTCCTAAATTTCCTTCAACTTTTCTTCATCACCTTGTAATTTTCATCTTTGGCTATTATCTTCACTTTTCCTTCTGTCGCTGTATTGCTCAGCTGATTATCAATTTCAGCTTATAGAATTTCGATTTTTTTTGCAATTTATTCTTTTTTGTACCTTATATATTGCTTAATTTCCTTTCCAGACTTTTAGTTTGTTTTAAAATCAATTTGGAAGTGAACTAAGGTTTCCCTCTAGAGAACTGTTTCAAAATACTACGTAAAAGGTTGTTGTGGTTGGTTTCGCAGAGCTGGTAAGCATCAGAGATATTTTCTGTGATCGCTTGCTTCTTTTTATCCGGTCATCGAACGGTTTCGGGTGTTCGTCCCATCATCAGGGTGTTTTTGTCAAAACAATGTGATAACATAGACTTGAACTGAGCAAAAATTTAGTTGATACACACTTTAGTTAATACATGATGACTGATAACGGAAATAAAAGTGATTACTGTAGTCCAGAAGGGAGCACCAATAACATTGAACCAATCCCATATAATTTTTGGAATTTAATGCCACCACAGGCTTTCGACAAGGTTTGGCACCCTGGACTGCTGTGGAAACTCAAAAGCATCCTACCATATACATATTTCCTTATTCTTAAATCATACCTCAGTGATCGGTTTTGCCAAGTCTCTCAGGGTTCTTCCTTTTCTCCCTATTTCACTGTGAAAGCTGGAGTACCGCAAGGTAGTATCCTAGGTCCAGTTTTATACACAATATATACGGCTGACCTTCCCCTACACCCTAATACAGTAACATCAACCTACCGAACCTACTACTGCATCCAGTCATCTTCAAGATCATCTTTCCTTAATAGAAGAGTGGTGCAAAAAATGGAAGATTAAAGTTAATGAAAAGAAATGTATTCACACCACGTTTACACTTCGTCACTCCTTCTGTCCTGGTGTTAAATTAAATAACACCTTCCTACCTATTGCTGATAGAGTACGCTATCTTGGGTTATATATAGACAAAAGACTAACTGGAACGCCCATACCAGACTGAAAAGGGCTGAACTAATAGCCGATTTCTTATCCTTTCAAGACTCTTAGACAAACGATCCAAACTTACTTTAAAAAATAAGCTCACACTATACAAAACTTAACTACGTCCAATATGGACTTACGGACTAGAGGTATGGGGCTCCACTAAGCATTCCAACGTTTACCGTATCCAATTCTTACAGTCCAAAATCCTACGAAAAATCACCAATGCTCCTTATTATGTCTCCAATAAAACCTTACATAATGACCTATCCATTCCATATGTGTCCGATCTAATTAAATCCCGCTATCAAAGATTCCATAACTCTCTGTCCCATCATCATAATCCTTTGGTTCAACAACTTGCTAGTCAAACCTTACCTGATAATCCATCTCGACGCCTGAAGCGTCAGTGGCCCTGTGACCTTTTAAATTAACTCCACCGCCTTGAAATAATACCACTGGTTATTTTCTTCTCATGTAAATCATGCCTTGTAAACATATCACATTTGCTTATTGTATATATTGTACAGTTGCAAATAAATTACTGAAGGAGAAATGCCACCAGTACCGTAGAACTACTTAAAATCTTTTTTTTTCGGAAAAATGTTACAAATAAAGGTGAAAGATTAAAACTTATGCAGTTAGAACCAAGTTTGAAATTAATTGTTATAGCCGTTTTTTTAGAAAAACTCCAACATTCTAAAAGGCAGATACGGTAATGCCGCACTTCCAATAATCCGCTTTTCTTCAAATTTGAAATTCTGTCAATGCTTTTAATGAATAATTATACGTATTATGTAGATAGTGGAAAAAATACATTGTACTGAAGTGGTACTTTGAAGGAAAGCTTAACGCTACTATACCCCTTGATACGATGGGCAAAGTAATGTGGACAGTCTCCCATTCAAAAGCGAGATGCTTTTAAAAGTCCATATTACAGTATTTTTCCTTTTGACCGAATGTTGAAGATTTTTGTTTCCGATCATTCTTACAGTATCAGGGGTAACCTATTAGATATCAGAGATATTTTCCCTTTATAAATAATCAGAGATTATTTTATTTTATACTAGCTAAACCCGGCCACGCTTAGCTGTGGCTCAGTCTGATTTTAATTATTAGGGAAGTAAATAGAAGTATGATAGTTAAAATAGATTCAGCAAGAAAACACATCATTCAATTTAATACCTTACTTTGCGTTGCTGTGCACTGAAAGGAAAGAAAGAAAACATGTTTTTAACTGAAAGAATGTTTTAAGAGCTGAATGCGCTGTTCTACCTCTTTCCATCAACGTAGCAGCATTACCTTAAGAAGCAAGTGCTAACGCAATATGGCCATTTGAACGGATTTTAGCCCGGATTAAGGAAATTAAGTACGTTTTTCCAGTTCCACCTGGAGCGTCCAAACAGTAAATCCACCGGTTTGGTTGGTCACAGCTTGTATGATGGTATCAAATGCTATCTTTTGTTCTTGAAGGAGTTTCAGTTTCAGTGTATTTTCTTTGACGAATAGCTTTAAGTCATTTCTGGTGTATGATTGCTCTCTGGGTACTGTTACTCTCAATAGTACCAACAACTTGCCACACATTGCAAAACAAAGATCCTCAATGAAGATTAGTGCTGCTTCATTGTATATTTCTTCTGTGAAATCTAAGCCGTTTGATTGCGTTTCTTCACGTATTCTGTGCAGAATATCTTCGGCAGAGAGCGCGCCATGATCTGCGTCTGTTTACTTCTGCTAAACTCACGAAACGCTCGGAATTTCCCGTTTCCGTGGGAACTTTGGATTAAAAAGTATATATAAACACTCTTATATAGAAATGTAACGTTGTGTGAAAATTTCAAGTCAATCCATCGACTATTTTTCGAGTTTTGCGGCCACAAACATACGGATGCTGAATTTATATATATATATAGATTTATAATGAGAACGTTGGTAGAGAATGGGAGTGGCTCCTTCCGTTCCTTAGAAGCTCCTTTCCATATAACCGGTAGTGACGAAACATTATCGAGAGTTCTAAACAAAGCATAGTTTCAGTTTACCGCGATTTTCTTTATTTACCTCACACCCATACAAATATACAGAACACTATTGGACAATCATCAGAACAAATTTTTGAGGAACAGGCCTCTGGCCAGTTTTCATCAGTCTCTGAAGATTTTTCTCTGTAAAGCAATCCGTTTTTCTTAACTAATTTCATTGTTATTTATTCAATAAAATAGCTTCAATATTAGAAAAACAACTAAATAATTCCATGAGAGCATCGTTTTAAAACATATATATGTATCAGTGATATTTTCCGTGCTAGCCTGGGTCATTTTGCGCTCATCGACCGTTTCGGGCGTTCACCCATCATCAGAATGCTTAATAAAACAACATAGACTTGAGAGAGCAAAATCACTTTATACATGCATACATGTATTATCTATATACGTATGTATCAATCACAGTCAACCAGTGTGGTGCGTAATAGGGTAAGTCAATTCTCTAAACCGATTGATAGCCTTACTCTGACGATGGATGTAAACCCGAAACCGGTCAGAACAAAAAAAAAAATTGAAACATAAAATCATAGATGTTTTCCAGCATTGCGAACACAAAAACATATTCAATTATTTATAAAATTCTGATAACTCCAATGTAACAAAATACAGGCTATTGTTGTGATTAGTTCCGCAAAGCTAGAAAAAAGCACCATAGATATTTTTCGTGACTGTGGTACTATGATATGACCCTCATTGCCCTCTATATATATATGTTAAGAAAAATGTGTAAAATTTGAAGGTTATAGAAAATTGCGATTTTATTCAGAAGATTTAGTTAGAAGAAAATGTTTGTATTTCATTATATCAGAAAAAAAATATTTACTTTTCGGCTGATTCTATATCTGAAGTTGGTATTGGATTTTTGAATTTAAATTATTAAAAAGTAGTAAGCTTGATCACAATAATTCCAAAGAACTTTAAAGCGTTAAAATCATCCTGAATAAATTATTGATCTCAGCATAAGACTATTTACATTAGGCCAAATTGGTTGGACAATGCTTTGATTTAGCCTTGAAGGTAGAAAAACACTATTATCATTGTTGTTTAATTAAATTAAATATGAGGTACCATATAAATGGAATGTATAAATACAAGAAATGTATTATTTGCAAGATTTTAAATTCAATTAGCAAAAACATAATTTAAATTCATTAGTAAAAATAAAACTGGCCTCTTTTTTAAAAAAAAATATTATTGATATTTCCCTTAATGGGTAATTAAATAAATTAATCGAAATGTGATTTTTTTATCTGTCCATTAATCTTCTCAATTTGGTCCCTTTCTATCTTTCCAGTTAAGCACCTCAAGTGATAGAACATTGTAATTAGTAGGCACATTGTCTGTAAATTAATAGGCACATTGTCTGTAAATTAATAGGCACATTGTCTGTAATTAATAGGCACATTGTCTGTAATTAATAGGGCACATTGTCTATAATTAATAGGCACATTGTCTATAATTAATAGGCACATTGTCGTAATTAGCAAAGGAAATTCGCCAAAAAAACCTTGAAAACAAAAATATTGATCCAAACTTTCATGTCCGGATACGACGATGATAACGGAATATTTCAACTTCCTGTAATTTTTCTATTTTTGATATATTATGTAAACATACACTCACCCATTCTACTTACTCACATTTGATTGACCTTGAAAGTGTATTTCCGGTGATAATGTAGTTTCAAAAATTTGACAAGATCACAATACTTTTACTTTCATGTGCACCTATATTTTAAAACCTCAAATTTGGGATTTGTACTAGAAAAAAAAACATTAAATTTTGTATGTTTTAATGTTATATGTATTTGTTATAATAATAATGCTCAGATGTTTTCAATTTATTCCATCTTATTTAGTCCATATATTAAGTGAGTACTAGGTATTAATGAAGGCCTTAATATTTATTTATATAACATACGTACATGCAATATACTTCTCAGACCATCATTCTTTATTTGTACGTCTTCCACCTTACCTATAATAATTTTAGACTTTTCTAATTAAATCTTTAAACCCTAATTTTCACAATATTTGCTATATTTGCGTTTTTATTATTTTGCAGTTTTAGGTTTATCTCAAATAAACACAGTATCAACTGGATACATTAATACATGCATAATCAAATTTCTAATCGTGACCTTCCTTGCTTTTGTTAAATCATTTATCGTTTATTGTAAACAGAACCTGTGTTAGGAAATATAATATTTAAAACTGTTAAGAGATTTTAACAAATTCTGACAACCCCCGTTCATAATTAGACATTTATGATGTAGTAGGATCAAAAGAGAGGGATTCATAGCAGAGAGAGAGCGAGAGATAAAAATGATAGGACTACTCTCGCGGACTAGAGTGGGAAAAACTACTTCAATACAGCGATGGGAGGAGATATACGAGTCATATATAGCAGAGTTCACTCGGTAGTCACAACGTGTCATCTACCTTTACTCTTTTACCTCTCTACCACTCTCTGTTATTTTAGTGTAATGTCCAGGCAGTCAATGTCACTTTTTACATTCTCTTACTCCTAGTAAAGAGGATATATTGTAATCGTGTCAAATTTTCGGTATCGAGTTTTCACAGGAAATATCCGTTTTGAGGTCCCATGAGTCCAAAAAAGTGGTTTTTAGCAAACCGTCTCTATGTGTGTGTGTGTGTTTGTGTGTATTTATGTGAACAGCATAGCTCAAAAACGAAAAACCGTAGAAAGTTGAAACTTGATATTCCGTTTAGGTATCACCGTGGGATCTGACACTACGTTATCTGTCAAAATTCCTCAACCGGAAGTACCACTTTACTTGTTTTTTTTTTACTTTTTTGCGATTTTCTCAAAAATAGCTCAGACGATTTTCTTGAAAACTATTATATTAACTAAACACATACAAAGATCTACAACTTTTATTTGAAACATTTCTCTCGTAAAATTCATTTAATGGCACTTTTGGAGAAGGGGAGGGGTTATGTTATCTCTAATGTGCTATCATAATTGAGATTATACAATACTATCATCCAAACAAAATGAATTAAAAATAAATGGATGGCTAAAATTCCGAGTTTCAAGGAAATTAGTTAACCGGAAGTGTGCTTTTACTGAACGGTTTTTTCAGTTTTTCGCTCGTAATTTGAAATTATTTGGTGTACACAAACTAGAAAATTGTCAATTTAATTTTGAGAACTGGAGTAAGAGAAAGTTGTATGAGTGTTTCATACCAGATTTTTTTATATAGTCAGCCATATCTAGTTTGTTTATTCAAACCAAACCATTTTCTCTTCTTCATACCCATTATATAACTCACTGCTGACGAGTTTATTATAAAAATTTCTTATTTTGTTAATAAAATTGATTAGTTAGGCCAACACTGGGATAGGATCCAAAGTCGCTCTGAACTTTTTCAAAATATAAAAAAATTACAAAAATATATATTTTCTTCGCTCTTTTCCTTTATTAAACCTACAAAACAAATCATAAATTGTTGGAATATAGTTTACGAAACTCGGCCTGAAATTCAGTTATTTATTTATGTCCTATGAGCCAGAATATAAATCTCCATGATACGTGTAGCACAAGAAAATAATTTAGCTTCAACATTAATCTTCAAAAAGACTAGCACGATTTCCTTTAAATTTAGAATGCTCGCTTTTATTTTACACCCCCCCAAATTATTTTTAAAAGGTTGTGCGGAATTTGTGGTGTTAAATCTTATGTGCATGGTGGGTTCAGTGTTATTGGCGCGCTCTTCAATATAATCACTTCTCCACCTGCCTGGCTTGTCCCTTCCATCGTCTGTATTTATGTTAGGACTAATGAATGCAATCTAGCGTATAAAGAATATTTTTCACTTAATTTATAATTCTATTAACAAAAGTAAGAGAAAGTAGTGTGAGTGTTTCACACCAAATGTTTATCCAGTAGAAAAATGATAGGAGAGGGGGGCCATTAAAACTCTCTGGAATATTGCCCATGTTACAAATTGTATTTAAAACTGAAATTAATTATTCAAAAAGAAACAATTTGATGCATTTTTAAAGAACTTATAAGGTAGAATTTAAAACAGGCGCCATAAACTATTTTTTGCATTTTTTAATACTCCGTCCGTCTACTACAGTGTTATGGTTATTAATGTTAATATTACATCCAAAATATCGTGACATTAACGGTGTATGAGTTTGTACGTTGTTGCGCTATAAAAAAATTATTTAAATTCACATACATTTATCGTCTATTGCATATAAATTTATTTTTTCCACACGGTTGAATAATATGGCAATTATTCTACTAGAAATCGTGGGTCTAGAGAGATTAAAAGTAATTACAGTGTTACCACCTTTCAATTATATAAATTTTTAAGGGTTTTCATGAAATTGCAAAAATATATTAATAATATTTTAAAATAAAGTAGAATTTGTTAAATAACATTTATTTTAACATTGTAAAATCATTGTAACTATAAATTTTAATATCAGAATATATAATTTAATTTTGCTTAATAATAACCTGTTTTTCTACAACCTTTTTTGTTGGCAAACTTCCCCTTTTCAGTGGACCAACATTCTTTAGAGATATTCTTATTACACCGCAGTCCGAATAAATCGGACAATAACCTTAAGCGGAAATAACCTAAGCTCTTTCACAGACATCCTGTGCGACTTTACAGGCAAGGTTTTTGAGTTTTTTTGAATTTTCTTGAAAAAACGACAATAATGATACCAAAGGGAAGGAAATAGCTAAGTGGTTAGCATACTGGATTCCCACACGGAGGACCCGCGTTCGAATCCAGCTGTGGCTACCCTTAGGTTTTTTTTCTTCCTAGGAGCCTCATCAGCTCACTGCCCGGTAATGGGCAGAGTTATCTGTAGCGAGGGAATACTCTCCGGAGGCGGGCAGTGAACTGAAAAGGCTCCGGGCGCCAATGACCATAGATGTTGACGTGCCTTAAATTAAAAAAAAAAAGAATCTGGTGAAACATTCACAAAACTTTCTTCTACTCCAGTTCTGAAAATTATAATTGACAAATGTTGTATACTCGTAGTTAGTGTACCAAATTTAATGAAATTCGTCGGAAACTGAAAAAACTGTTCAGTAAAAACGCACTTCCGGTTAACTAATTTTCTTGAAACTTGGAATTTTGGCCATCTATTTATTACTAATTAATTTTGTATGGATGATAGAATTGTATGATCAACTATGATAGCATTTTAAACCAAATCATAACCCCACCCCTTCCTTAAAAGTGCCCTTAAATGAATCCTAGAAAAAAATTTTGAATAAAAGTTGTAGATCTTTGTATGCGTAGTTTATATAAGAAGTTTCAAGGAAATCATCAGAGCTATTTTTGAGAAAATCGCGAAAAAGTGAAAAAACCATTTAGTAAAGTGGTAAAGTAAACGCACTTCCGGTTATGCGATTTATTTCAAACTTGGAATTTCAACAATATATTTAATTCTAATTAACATTATTTAGATGACAGAATTGTCTAACAAACTGAAATAGCACTTTAGAGGAAAAACTAATCCTACCTCTCCTTTAAAAGTGCCCATAAATGAATTTTCCCAGAGAAACGTTTCAAATAAAAGTTGTAGCTCTTTGTATTTGTAGTTGATGTACCAAGTTTGAAGAAAATTGTCGGAGCCATTTTTGAGAAAATCGCAAGAAAGTAAAAGAAGCAACTTTTAAAGTGGTACTTCCGGTTGCGGAATTTTGACAGATAACGTACTGTCAGATCCCATGCTGATACCTAAACGGAATATCAAGTTTGAACTTTCTACGATTTTTCGTTTCTGAACTATGCTTTTCACATACAAACATACATACACACACACACACACACACACACACACACACAGACCATTTGCTAAACACCACTTTTTTTGACTCAGGTGACCTCAAAACGTGTATTTCCGGTGAAAGCTCGATATCGAAAATTAGACACGATTACAATACTTCCTCTTACTAGGAGTAAGAGAAAGTAATAATAATAATACCAATTAAACTGCAAATATCTCTATTACATTGATTTGTAACAGTTTTTTGGAAAAATGGATTTTTAGGTATTTCTGTGGAATTTGTGCGGTTAAATTCCAAATTACATGGAGTTGGTTTAATGTTATTGGCACTTTTGTCTGGACTACCTTGTAATATAGGGGGACTATTATCTACCAGGGTAGTTAGTTATACCCTCGTCTCCATATTTATATTAGGTCGAACGTGTAAAACTTAAATTTTAAAAAGAAATTTGTCATTATATATATGACGTATTAACAGATGGTATGAGTGTTTCACCAGATTTTGGTTTTCCTCTATTTTTGAAACGCATTTAATTTAATACCCACCACTTCTTTAATAATAATTATACTAATTAATTTTTTAACGTTTCATCAGATTATTTTCATCATTTTTCCCAATTACTTATTAAATTTTCAATTTCATTTTCTCCAACTCCAATTTGTGGCTTCCGGCCAAATTAATTTTAGTAATGAAAGCATCACCTTCATTAATTCTCTTCCCCCGCCCCCCCTGTTATATCAAGATTAAATCAATAGGTAAATGATTTCCCGGCTGAAAGTACTACTACAAATTCATTAACATTTGATAATAATGAATAACTCTTACAGCATACATCATTAACAGATGAAACGTGAATCCTAGTGAATTTAGCTTTTTATCACCAGCTGGCTCTACCAATTAAAATAATTAAATCCTTATTTTTACAAACAAAAAACAAAAAAACAAGTCATTTGTCTCTATTTAGAATTATGTTCTTTTAGTGTTGTTCTTGTTACAAATAATTTTGAATTTATAGATAAAACATTTGAGATTCTCACATTACAGTCTCCGCGCTATTGTAATATTATTTTGTTTTTGATTTAATAAAGTTTCTAGTTGATCAAAATTGTTTTTTTTACTTTCTCTTACTCCTAGTAAGAGAAAGTATGTATTGTAATCGTGTCAAATTTTCGATATCGAGTTTTCACCGGAAATATCCGTTTTGAGGTCCCCTGAGTCCAAAAAAGTGGTTTTTAGCAAATGGTCTGTGTGTGTGTGTGTGTGTCTGTGTGTATGTGTGTGTGTGTATGTATGTGAACAGCATAGCTCAAAAACGAAAATCGTAGAAAGTTGAAACTTGATATTCCGTTTAGCGGTCACCATATGATCTGCCTGTACGTTATCTGTCAAAATTCCTCAACCGGAAGTACCACTTTACTAGTTAGATTTTTTTACTTTTTCGCAATTTTCTCAAAAATGGCTTCGACGATTTTCTTGAAACTAGGTATATAAACTAAACATGCAATGATCTATAGCTTTTATTTGAAACATTTCTCTGGGAAAATTTATTTAAGGGCACTTTTAGGGGTTGGGTGGGGTGATATTTTTCTCTATATGTGCTATCACAGTTGATTATACAATTCTATCATCCAAACAAAATTAATTAGAAATAAATATATGGCCAAAATTCTGAGTTTCAAGAAAATTAGTAAACCGGAAGTGCGCTTTTACTGAACAGTTTTTTCAGTTTTCGACGAATCTCATTAAATTTGGTACACAAACTATAAAAGCTGTCAATTATAATTTGGAGAACTGGAGTAAGAGAAAGTTGTGTGAGTGTTTCACACCAGATTTTTTTTTTTTCAATTACTATCATTAATATAAGTTGTATTTCAAAAATATCTTGAGTTATTTTTGAAAATTGAACAATAACTTTATTATTTATGAATATAATCGAACATTTTCCAGCTTTTAATTTAGACTTGTTAGAATTAAAAATTGCCCCTTCCTCCCACATATATTTGCCACATAATAAACGATGAAATGCCGGTCGTTAAAAATATGTTAAATTCATTTAAACGACACACAGTTTAATTAATTTTCAAAGAGATTAATTATTCAACTAGCAATATAATGTCAACAGTTTAATTTAAGCAACAACAAAATTAAAATCAGTTATTTTGTTTTTTATAGTTGCATTTTTATATGCCTGTTCTTTAAGATCCGTTTTAATTATTTAATTAAAACCGTTTTCTTATTTTTAATTAATTAATTTGATTATTTAATTAACAGCTCTTTTCACTTTCCTTACTTCGGAAACAACTGCTGCGCCAATAATGGGTTTTGAAAAGAAGTACTTTCAGCTTTTCTTCATACTCACTGCTGCTTAAATCCATTTCCTAAGTGCCATCAGACACACTATGATGTGATGAATAATCTTTTTCATTTTTAAAGGTTCATATCAAATTTGTAGCTTTCTTAAACCGCAGTTTTCCAATAAAATTAGTTGTTCGTATTGCTATGTAATAGCAAGAGAGAATTACATCAGCAAGAGAGAGCAGACAGACGAGAGAATTAAGAGAGAGAAAACACACTCTCTCTGGTCTCTCTGACTTAAGCAGGCTAGAGGGGGAGAACCTGTATATAAGCCAGTGAAAGATCTATCGATCTATCAGCTTCAACCATACATATCATCGTGTCAGTCTCTACTCTCACCTTTTATTCTATAAAATCATTACAAGTCCAGTGCATTTGTGTAAATTTATAGATATATTATAACAGTGTCTTCATATCGCGTCTAATTAATCAATCCCAATTTCTCTCCTCATCAACTTCATTATAGCTATAAACGCCTCTCTTGTAACGCTACCCTTAACTTTCTGCTATATAGTCTTCTAACAAACTAAATCAATATCTTTAAGATTATTTGCTTAGTAAATCTAATTAGAATAGTTCGTTTTCCATTTCTAGGTCTTATCCTTATAAAATAATCTAGAACATTTAAACTCATGTCTAGTCTTGGCATAAATACTGATATAAAAGTTCAATTTAAGAATTACAAACGTCACATTATACATAACTCATTATACCTTACAAGTGAATGTTTAAATGCTAGTCAGTATGAATGCTTTTACTCATTCCATTAATATATTGTGTGGGGTGACAAAGAGAACCGTATTGCTGTAATAGCTCTTCATTAGGTGGACAAATCAGCTTTTCATATTTTGAGAACACTTCATCCTCTGGGTATTACCCGCGTGTGTTTGTTTATCGTAATATCATTTACAGTGAGACCTTCCCTTTCAGCGACTATAATGGATGTGAGAAGGAGAAAGAATTTAAAGAGAAAGGGTTTTTGAGAAATAAACTAAAATATAAGCGAATACACATACTGCAACAACTTTAAAAGTATATAGAAGTTAGGTAGCGAGATATAGATATATATATATATATATATATAGACTGGCTGGTGATGAGAAAGGTAGTTGAAAGTTTCTGACTGGTTGTAAACTGGTCGTAAACTGTAGTCCTAGGGCTAGCCCGGCTGTATATATTATATAGAATATCCCATCCTAGGTCTGGGCCGAGATAGCGAGTAACTAGGTTGATTAAACTCGTTCTTCGGATCCCATTACAGTGACATCCCCGTTTCGGTCATTCTCTTATAGTTCTTATTGAATGCACGATTAAACTATGTAAGCCTGCGGATCAGAAGAAACCCTTTTAGGAAATAAATTTTAATCATCATGTCTCGGCGAGATGGGCATTTCAAAAAGATCTACGATCGTATGTCAAAATTGATTAAAAGCATTGACCTGGGGATCACAGGTCAGATATTTGCGACCTGCTCTAAAGCTAATTAGACAAAACAGATTTGAAATTCTGTTACAGCGTTACACACACACACACACACACACACACGGTCACAGGCATGACATAAAAAGCTTCAGCATAGAGCATTTAATTAAACATCTGTAAAAATGACAGAGATATTTATACAGCTCTAGAAAGGCTGGTAGAATAGAAAGAAGTCATCATCCAAGTTCCATTATGGTTTGGTGGGGTGTATGGTATCAGGGAACAACAGAAATCCATTCATAAAAAGGTGTTAAACAGCGCTAAGAATTACCAAGTGTATAATTTAGAACTCGTTGTAAAACGAGAGTAAGAGAAGTAAATATCACAGAAAACGAAAAAAATGACATAAATCATCACATTTCATGATATCCAATTTTGACTGATACCTTCATTAAGGTTTGTCCATCACCAGATTTCAATTTTGAGTTTCCTATTTGTATTAGTTTCTGAAATATTTTGTTCACAGACAAACTAACTAATTTTACTCGCCCCCACATCCTAACAGATCAACTTCGCTAAAGTGTTTCGTTTTTTATACGATAAACATATTCGGTGAAAATTTGTCATGAACGTAATATTTCTCCATATAACAGTAAATTTGCTAAGAAATATTATTTTTGGTTTTATTTAATTTTAGAAAGCCATAAGTATGCATATTTGTGGTGATCTTTTTTTAAGAGAAGTTGTGGTCAGTTGTTTTTTTCCTTTCTGTCAAATTTAATGGTAGAATTGGTTTAGTAAGGAAAAGGACTCTGCTATTTGTAAGCATTACAGTGAACATGGTTACTACAATAGAAAGTTTTTATGATGGCACTATATTGACTCAACAGTTCAGCGCTGCTATGGGGCCACATTCACTCGTGTAGTGTCTTGAAGTGATGCGACCTTTAATCTATAGTTCAATGGGATATATATTATGTATATAGATCAAAGGGATGGGTTTTTATATATTTTTATAAATATATAAATAATATATATATGAACAGTAATAATATAAATGATAATAATAATAGTAATATAAATAATAATAACAATAATAATAATAATAATAATAATATAAATAATAATAATAATATAAATAAAATAATATAACAAAAAAAATATATAAATACAATATAAAAAAAATCTGGTGTAAAACACTCACACAACTTTCTCATACTCCATTTCTCAAAATTATAATTGACAAATTTTATAGTTTGTATACCAAATTTAATGAGATTTGTCAAAAAATGAAAAAAAACCGGTTCAGTAAAAGCGCACTTCCGGTTTACTAATTTTCGTGAAACTCGGAAATTGGGCCATCTATTTATTTCTAATTAATTTTGTTTAGATGGTAAAATTGTACATTGCAATATACAGAAAAACATAACCCCACCCCTCCCCCAAAGTGTCCTTAAATGAATTTTACCCGAGAAATGTTTTAAATAAAAGTTGTAGATCTTTTTATGTTTAGTTTATATATGAAGTTTCAAGAAAATCGTCGACTCCATTTTTGAGAAAATCGCGACAAAGTGAAAAAAATCATTTAGTAAAGTGGTAAAGTAAACGCTCTTCCGGTTATCCGATTTTTTCAACCTCGGAATTTCAACAACATATTCAATTCTAATTAACATTATTCAAATGACAGAATTGTCTAATAAATTGAAATAGCACTTTAGAGGAAAACCTAATCCCACCTCTCCTTCAAATGTACCCTTAGGTGAATTTTCCTAGAGCAAAAGGTTTCAAATAAAAGTTGTAGATCTTTGTATCTTTAGTTGATATACTAAGTTTAAAAAAAATCGTCGGAGCCATTTTTGAGAAAATCGCAAAAAAGAAAAAAAAAAGCAACAAGTAAAGTGGTACTTCCGGTTGAGGAATTTTGACAGATGACCCCACTGTCAGATGCCATGGTGATACCTAAACGCAATATCAAGTTCAACTTTTTACGGTTTTTCGTTTTTGAGCTATGCTGTTCGCACACATACACACACACCATTTGCTAAAAACCACTTTTTTGGACTCAGGGGACCTCAAAACGGATATTTCCGGTGAAAACTCGATATCGAAAATTTGAAACGATTACAATACTTCCTCTTACTAGGAGTGAGAGAAAGTAATATAAATATATTTGTATAAAAGAGATGGGTTTATAATTTATTTTTTTCTTAAAGAATAAATGACTTTCAGCTTGGTAAAGTTTCTTTGTTGTACCCATTTGTGATTACTTAATTATTTGCAACTTGGGACATGGCAGACAAAAATTATAGTTTTTTTTTGGTAAAAATAATTCGAAATGAGTAAACAAAATGTTCTTGCCTTTTAACCTTTTGATGGATCCGTTTTTTTTATCCTTTTCATGCTTTGTAGCAGGAAAAAATGATTTATATAACCTTAGTTGATATCTATAAAATATAATAATCACGATAATAATAAAAAAATGTCTTGAGTTTCATATTCTCCCAATGTTAGTATTAAGTACATTCAACATTAAAAAGTTACCTTCTTTTCCAAATTAAGAATTTTTTTTTGAAAAATGATTTCTATGGAAAAGAAAATGTTTCCAAAATTATTACTATCATTGGATATCATTTTGTATCAATAGTGTTAAATATCCCAAAATCATGAAGCTTATTGTAAACGAAAATCAGCTTATTATGAGGCATGTCCAGTAAGTGTACTGAGGCTCTCACGGCCGGAGGGATTTTGTTTTTGACATGTTGGCTACACTTTCGTGTAGCCTGATTCCTCCCCGCCGCAACGAGACTGGTTCGAGGTCAGTATGTTGAGAACTGTCGACGCGACAATACGTTTCGTGAAAAATGTCAATCCAATCTCCCGCCAAGTGTGAAGATGTAGATTGTTGAAAAAAGAGATTTTCAAAAAATGATGGAAACAAGACGATTAATCGGTAAATAATTTTTATGCAGTTTGGAAAAGTTAATGGACCTTAAACATTCACGTGGGGAGGTGTCTCTTACTGCAATTCTAATTGCCAAATAATTTTTCAACTTTGAAAGTTTACCAAGCGTTTGTTGGTATTAACAATTATTTATTAAATAAAGGTACTGGAATTGTTGTTTTTTGGGGGGGGGGGATAATGATTACCTGAACGTGATTACAATTTATGGCAGCAACTCTGTCCAGCCAACTCAGTTTAAAGTTCAGCCTAGGATTTTATCAAATAAGATTTTCCGGAAAAATTTGTTTCAAGTAAAATGAAAGGTTTGCACATGCGCAGTTAGCTTTCAATGTTTAAGTGAAAATCATTAGAATCATTTCCAAGAAAATTCCTGAAAAACTAAGAATCTCTATTCTATAAAGACGCAATGGTGATATTTTTTTCTTCTATTACATTCTCTTACTCCTAGTAAGAGGAAGTATTGTGATCGTGTCAAATTTTCGATAACGAGTTTTCACCGGAAATACATGTTTTGAGGTCCCCTGAGTCCAAAAAAGTGGTTTTTAGCAAATGGTGTGTGTGTGTGTGTGTGTGTGTGTTTGTTTTTTTGTATGTACGTATGTGAATAGCATAGCTCAAAAACGGAAAACCGTAGAAAGTTGAAACTTGTTATTCCATTTAGGTATCACCATGGCATCTGTTAGTGGCTCATCTGTCAAAATTCCTCAACCGGAAGTAGCACTTGTTTGTTTTCTTTACTTTTTTGCGTTTTTCTCAAAAATGGCTACGATGATTTTCTTCAAAATTGGTAAATTGGTATTCTTCACCTAAAGTGTTATTTCAGTTTATTAAACAATTCTATCATCTAATAATGTTAATTAGAATTGAATATATTGTTGAAATTCCGAGTTTCAAAAAAATTAGATAACCGGAAGGACGTTTACATTACCACCTTTAATCAATGATTATTTCACTTTTTCACGATTTCTCAAAAATGGCTTCTACGATTTTCTTGAAACTTCTTGTATAAACTAAACATATAAAAATCTACAACTTTTATTTAAAAATTTCTCTGAAAAAATTCATTTAAGTGCACTTTTGGAGGAGGGGTGGGGTTATGTTTTTCTCTAAAGTGCTATCATAGTTGATTATGCGTTTTCTATCATCTATACAGAATTAATTAGAAATAAATAGACGGCTAAAATTCCGAGTTTCAAGAAAATTAGTAAACCGGAAGTGCGCTTTTACTGAACAGTTTTTTCAGGTTTCGACGAATTTCATTAAATTTGGTACACATATTATAAAATTTGTCAATTATAATTTGAGAACTGGAGTAAGAGAAAGTTCTGTGAGTGTTTCACACCAGATTTTTTTTCTAAACATAGCATTCTAGTATTGCTTTAATTTAGTTTATACTATGTAGGTGTTAGAATTTGTACATTACGCTGAAGTGCTTGTAGAGGAAAGCTTAACGGTGCATTTCCCCAGAATTTCAAAACAAACAAAAAATTAAGCAATTTTTCTGAAAAGTAATTCAAATAAAAATGATATTTCATTAGGTATACAGTTAGTATGTAAAGTTTTTGAGAAAATGGTTGAAATCATTTTCGAGAAAATAGCGACAAACTGAAGAAACAAAACACATGCACAAACACACACACACATACATATATTCTTCAGGGAGTTCAAAACATGCATTTCTGATCAAAATTTAATGGAATCGCCATATTTCGTCTTACAGACTTCCTCTGCGCCAAATTACATGCTCACAATAGCTCTGGAATCCTTTGAGTCCCAGACTGTCCTGTGCCTTTAAATATATTCTGAAAACACTTTCTTTTTCTGATAATAGACTTACTAAAAAAATAGCTCTTCAAATTATCAATAAAAAACTCTCTTTTGGTTTAAGCATTGGCTTTCTTTGGCAAGGACCTTATTCCCATAGCTTTGAGGGTTGCCAAAGTTGATCTTCCAAACTGGCGCAATCAGCTCTTTTCTTGTTTCTACGATCAGGGAATCTCTTTTCATGCAGTCACTAAACACGTTTTTCTTTATACAGTCACTTAATTTGTTAACATAAATATTGCATAACGGCCTCTTTTCCAGATAAATTAAACTTCCTTGAACCCTCGCGTGGTTTTTCAAGCTCGGGGGGGGGGGGGGGGGGGGCCTTCGTATTTAAACCATAGGCCATGGTTAGATAGAGACTTCGATCAAGAAAAGTGTTCTGTCTTTCCAAGGAGAAGATCATTGGGTTCCTGTCTGCTACCCTCGCCCTCTGCCACGCTATGCTCGCCATGCCCGGAGGGTCAGGTATCATGACTTTCTGACATTTGATTCTTACTCTAGTTACATAATTTTAGTATATTTGATTGTTGTAATTTCATTTTTTCCTTATTTTTGTTTTTTCAACAAACGATATTTTTCTCTTTTGGTTTCTCTTCTGGATGAGTTCTGTTTTATTTAAATTTTGTATAGTTTAATTGTAGTAGACTAATTATTGTTTAAATTTTATATTGTTTATTTTTACTCTTTATTTACTTATTGTTTACTTATTTACTTATTCTTTCATTAGTTAGTTCATGCAGTAAACTCTAGCAGACGGCATTTGCCATTGCCTATATATTATGTTTTTTTCATAATTGTCCCGTATTATTTTTAAATGAAAGTAGTATTAATAATATAACAATATTTTCATCTTATTCAAATTACTTAGGTCTTCTTCTTCTCTAACCTAATCTCTGTCTTCATCTAAAGTAATATAGTTGATATTTACTTTGAATCTTACAGGGGATATTGCACTGCAACCTGAAAGATCTATTGTTCCCCCATGAGCCTTCTCAGTGCAGTGCTATCATCGAACTGAGAGTAGGAAGAAAAAAAAGTCTAAGGACAGCCCTGCTAGACTCGAACCCGAGACCTCCGCGTGCCTAGTCCAGCGCGCTACCACTAGAATAATCTCTTCGCTTTTGCTTTTATCTTTAAAACCGCGCTTCTTCTTCCTTTTTTTTGATGCAATATTTTATAACCTTTAATCAACAATTCTTGAAATTCTAACATAATTTATCGTAGAGCAGATGAAATTCAATCCTCAATGAGATGAACATTTACTACTTTCCATGTTCATCTATTTCTTTTTAGTTCAGCGCTCTCTATATTAGTATTATTATAGCCTGGTAGTTACCAAGCATTGAAGGAAGATATACCTCTATAGAATCTTCCCAGATCTTGATATTCCTTAAAGATCATAATCTGGAACAGATGCTGCAGGTGTGTAGTCTCACACTTGTCACCAGTGGGGTGACACAATAGACCTCTTTTGGTCACAGTGCACTGTATGTTACATGCGCACACAAAATTATTAATACGGACAATAACTACTAGAACGGTGCTTTTCTTTTCTCCACAGCGTCCATTGCCATTTCGTTGGAAGTAGTTGGGCGAAACTAAAGCTTGAATGTCTGCTCTTCTCCTTTTTAACAATCGAATCCAATTGACGGATTGAAAAGAGTTGACAATGACGCCACAGCGCCAACCCAGTCTCTTTTAGGAGATTGGGTGGGCTCTTAGTTAATTGAATTATCGCCACTCCATCCTTTAATCTCATTTTAGTGGGCTCAAAATTTATTTGTTTATATTTTTCTATAATAGTATACTGCAACTTAAGTAATATATGCTCTGAATTCGTACATATAGTATATAAATATATCATATTATGTTAAAGATGATAAATTCCATAAGCACAACTGCTTATGAAAGAATTATTTGCATTTGATCAGTGACGAGTACTTTTATACATTTACACCATTCTTTAAAAAAGAGAAATTAACTAAACAAATAAAATAGAATTTGGGATTAATATTTGTGAAAATTTCTTTTCGCCCCAGGATAAAGTAAGTTAAAATATTCACTCTATAAAACTATTAGATTCGTGCCAACACTCATAAGTTCTCTTGGTAAATACATTCATGCTAATAAATACATTCATGCTTAAAAATACATACACACGATATATATGAAGATGCATTTATACCTAATTCGTATATGATTTTTTTTCTCCCCATGCAAGAGAAAACAATCTAATCTTACTTATTTTTATGATAAAATATGAATGCTCACTTACATTAAGTTGTGCTCATTGTTGACCAGAAAGTCACTTTTTATATTTATCCTTTGAAGCAAATACTCCAAATTGTGAGCATTGTTTATAATATATTTGTTTTTATTCATGACCTATATTCTTTGTAACTGATACTTCTGATTAATGTTGGCCAAATTCCACAAGTTAATGAACATTTTTATAACATAGTGTGAGTCCAACTTGTTGCACACAGTTGTAGAGATAAATGCTGTAAGATGTTTGTCTGCTTCATATATAAATGGACAAGCAGGTGGTGCGGAACGTATAGCTTTAAAGTATACGTATATTCATTATTTGTTTGTCACCGGCATATTTTGAAGTAGAGATTTACTTTATTCGCAGTTATTAATAAATTCTTAAAATAGTTTTTAATATATTATTAAAATTCTTGAAGTTCGGATAGAAATGAATAAACCAGCTGAATTCCTGGCAACGTTGCGATAAATTTAACATGTTGCATTCATTTGAATAATTTTATTTATATTATTTCGTAATTAATTTCTAGATTTTTCGCGAAAGTTTAATATGTGAGAATGAAAAGTCAAAAAATATTAAATAATCGTAAAATTAAAACCTTTGTGAGAATGAACATTTTATTATATTATCAAATTTATCGAAACATTGGCAGGAATTCATGTTTTTTGCCAAATCTCACGAAATTTAATAATATTTAATGTAACAGTCGATAAACAACCAAACGTAGTTTGTAATATTCACTTGAGTTATTTGTAATGGGATCTCTCTCATACATAATTCTTGTGAGAGAAAAAGTTTATCAGAAAGTTTTAACTTTATTAAACTGTATAATGTTTTAAATGAGACAGGTATAAGGTAAAGTAGGAAATACGAACTTTGTTCACTATATCACACCACCTGAAACTGGATGTTGTTGATTATTCTTTTTAGTTGTTGGGTTGTAGTTAGTTTATAGAACTTACTTTTATATATTTTATTTCTTCTGACATTTCTGTGAAAATTGTATTAAACAGCACTCATGACGTCATTTGTGGAAGTTTGCTTAGGAAGAAAAAAAAAAAAAATATTGGTTTAACATGTGCTAGTTAATGGACTAAGTTTTTCAACTGACTTTTTTCTTCTCATTTTTTATACTTTACTCCATGTTTTTACTCCATTTACCTTGTTTATTAAAATGAGGTTTAACTTGAACAAGAAACAAAGGTATTAATTTTACGACCATTAAATATTTGAATTTTCATTTTTACATATTAAACTGTTCAAAAAATCTAAAAATTCATTACAAAATAATATAAATAAAAATACTGTTATGAAACTGTAATGGGACCTGAATTATAAAATTCGTGAGGATCCGAAGAATCTAGTAACTCCCTACTTAGACAAAATAGGGAGAGGAGAGTATATATAAATACAGCCGAGTTAGCCCTACAAAAGAGCAATATTTAATACCAGTCAGCATACATCATTCTACTTTCTAATTCTCTGCCAGTCTGTCTTTCTCTTTATGATTCTTTCGCTACCTTATTCTCTAACTTCTATTAACAGTGTAAAGTCCTTGCAGTGCTGTGTTTCTATTTCATTATACAGTATTAAGCACTTCTACTACTTTATTTCTTCTTCATTATTCTTATATTCATTCTCTCAAATTCTCTCCTCTCACATCCATTACAAAGCACAAACGATTTTTTTTTCTTTTTCCCATAGCAATTTCATAGTTATTATTGATTATCTACATTTGTATTATCTGACATTCAAGAAGAAATTTTTACCAGTACTTTAGGAAAATTTTATGTTATCGTTAGAAAACTGGTATTAAACTCGTTAAGACTATATAATATTCTAGCACTGATCCTTCCAACAAAATTTAGACTGCACGGCAAATGAGCCCATTTTACTCAACATTCGGTATATCATCAATGAACGTTCTTTTGTGAGGCTTACCTCCGATTTCAAATTCGGTACCAGAGATGCCCCAAATTTGGAAATTTCTAATAGATTTTTGGAGTCCCCTTAGGAATCGAACTCAGATCGCCTGCACCAAAGGCGAGAGCGTTAGCATTCAGGCATAGATCCAGCCAGTCTATATTCTTTTCTTTTTTTTGAAAGGGGGGGGCCAATGCACTGCGACCTTGCGATCTATTGTGCTACACCCCCCGGGGTACCGCAGGCTGTTTGCCCACAGCACCCGAGCAGATGTCTCAAATGAACATCCGTTCTACAGAATCTCCATCAGGTTAATATCCCTGAGGAATCCTAGAAACCTGACGGGCTCTAGAGAGGGTATATCCCCTTCCTCCACCTGGTAGCTACCCAAGTTCTTGAATCTTCTCTGAGTGGCAGCCTCGCAGTCCGTTAGGAGATGTAATAGAATTTCCTCAAACGCCCCACAGAGTCTGCATAAGCTGTCACTTACCAAACCCAGCTTCGTCAGATTTCCTAGGCAATAC